>APFE030245579.1:54040-87149 GCA_000404065.3 Pinus taeda
ATTGGCTACCTAATTTCACTTCCCCGGCAACGGTGCCAAAAATGTTTGGTCAATTTAGTGATGCCTAAATTTCAACTTTTAAATGTCAACCCGGGGCTCGTAAGCTGATGAAGTGAGGTGTACTGTATGTACTCAGGCAACTATTTCTTGAGCTTTTGTCGTTTTTACTTTTTAGGGTTGTTTCAAGTATATCTCTCCTAATGTGGTGTGACGAAATAAAGTGAGTGACGTGTGTGAGATTGTGATGTGCTTTTTACAACTTAAAAGTACTCTACAAGAAAGCTTGAAATGAAATCAATGCTTAAAGGAAAGTAAAGGCATCAAATAAAAGACTAATGACATTGGCCCAGTGCCTCTATTGTTGCAAGGAAATGCAAATGAAATCTATGTCAAATAACAACTAAGCAATGTGAAACTAAAGTAAATCTATCTAAAAGAAAGACTAGTCACAAATACTTTAACTTCTTCTTAACCTTTTGCCTTTTTAACTGAATATATCATGTGATAAAAAATTAAAAACAAGCCAAGAAATTGTTAGTTTTTGAATGACTAAATCAAGTTGCACTAAGTAATGTTTTGGTCCTCAATAAAGATATTAAGTTATGAAGGAGAGACCATCAATAGATAAACAACTTGATATCTACAAACAGAAAGCAAATATGCAAATTAACTAAGTGATAATAAAGAAATAAAGGCTGCAAAACAAAGAAGGTTAGCAACATAGACAAGATGATCACACATGTCGTTAGTTGTGCAAAAGAAAAGCATGAAACTGTCCCGGGAACATCTAAGAAACCTGCATAACACACTGATCAGTCATGAAAAAGTACAGAAATGTAAACAAGCAGAAATTGAAATGTATGTACAACTATTAAAACGCAGCAATTAAAGGCATTATATACATGAAATAAGAAAACGAAATGCAAGAAATTAAAAACACTGTACAAGCCTTTAGTAAACAGGGGCCCTCTGCCTACTCCAGCTGTTTCAAAGATCAATCACATGCATAAATGGAATAACAGTCTTCTTATGTATTATGCATGAAATAGGAAAATACAGTGGGAGTTCAAAAGTATATAACAGCAGCTAACAACTAACTTGTCCAGCGTTCAAAGACGCTTTATTTATAATTGCAGAAGGTGAACTAACTTAATGAAATCTAAGTAATTCGAACAGCTGAATAGAAACACGTAGTCCTGCTACGTCCTCGGATCTAGGCAACGGTCATTGTGGGCGTTCAATCTGTTGTTGGATTATGTCTCCCACTACCTTCATAACTGAGGACGATGCCACCTATTCTTCACGTGCTCTAAAACAGAACACGCAGAGCCGTGCCACCGCCAATGACCTCTATTTGACCGAAGTTTCCTCCTCGTTGACCACGGGCTTTGATGACTGGTTTGGATGATCTGGAGGGACACATACCATGTCCTTGGTTCCACGAACTTGCCTATGTGGCTCTTCTTCCCGGAGGACACCTGGAACATAGCGTTTAATAAAACAGCTGCGGAATCCGGGGTTGGCTGTGGAAAACCCTGTGTGAGCTGCGGAAATGCAACACCTTGAACCAAAATTCTAAACCAAACACAGTCATTAGCATAATTAGAAAACCATGTAAAAAGTCCTAAAATACAACGATTTGAGCAAATTGATGGAGGGAATGAGTGGCAAAATAGGGAAATGAATAGGAAAAAGAGGCTGGGAGGATGTGTAAAGAAGTGTAGGTTTGAGGCTCAACACTTAGACATAAGAATACAAACATAGTTTCTAAAAAAAGTTAAATAGGAAAGGAATGACTTTGAAATTAAACTGTTGTAGACATAAAAATATAATTAAAAATTATATTAAGGGATGCAACAAGAGGGTAGGGGAGAGATTCTCAACTCCCTTTCACCCTAGGAAGTTCCTACCCAAAACCCAAATAGGGTTTGACATCATGTAGAGGAATGCATGCAGGTCGTCAAGCAAATCAAGGAGCTTTCTAGTGAAGGGTTGAGAGAGGCACCGAACTTGGAATCTAAATAGGTAGCCAACAATGCAAATATTCACAAAAGAATGTAATTATGAAAAAAATATTGCTTGTTGCATACTCTACATTCCATTAGTTGTATGTGTACAAAACTATGGTAGGTGGAAATAGGTGAAGGGTTTCGGTAATTGTGGTGTACAATGTTAGAAAAGAAACCAATGCTTTGTCCGCTATCCTCCAAGCATGTTAGTATCCTTGGGGATTTCCTTATCATCCTCAGTACACAATGGATGACATGCAACATAAGTGGTGATATCCTTTACTGAAGTAAGACACCCCTAGTACTTAAGAGTGATGTTCCCAAGTAATAAGAAGTCCCAGGATTACCACAATACCATGATTAATACTAAACTCTGCCTCTTCCAAATGACACCTACAAGCATATAAAAATAACTAATAAAAACTTTATTTTAATTCTATTTACATTCATATATCAAAAAAAGGTGGTGAAGTCCTCACAAACCTCGATTCTTACTTATTTAAGTCACACAAACATTCATTTGATTCATTTTTCACCATCATCTCACTAGTGGAATCATATCAAGGAGTTTATAGATTAATTTGTGGACAGAAATCTTCCAAAGGAATGGAACAAATTTCTGACACATTTCAAGTGCATTCAATTCCCAACAATCCACAAAATAAATTGTATAGAAAATTTTGATGTTCATCTTGTTATGTCTCCTCTAATTTTGATATTCAGGCATTTTTATAATTTTCATATATTTTATATTTGGAGCAGTGTGTGTTAGATTGATTGGCCTGTGTGGATGTTGGGACAAGGTCAAAAAGAGCATACTCTAAAGTGAAAGTGCATGCCACAAACGCAAAACATGTTCCTCTACAAAGTAATAATGTGAGTGTGTCCTCATTGGTCATTTCTGTGGTATGTGAATTATTTTAGGTTGGTTTCATAGCCTACTTGATATTGGCAACATTTTTGTGGAAGGCCTTGTTCATACTATGCATCTACTACATTGTGATTGTTTACTTTTTCTTGTTCTCTCAAAGGTTGGTTTTTCTTGTACACTACCACTGTTATGGGATTATGATGACATTTTCAATTGGCTAAAGAGGATAACGCTATGCAATTGGGCTTACAGATATCTATTGCAATGGAGCACTGTTATGGGATTATGATGACATTTTCAATTGGCTAAAGAGGATAACGCTATGCAATTGGGCTTACAGATATATGGCCTCAGGGTGTATTTTTCCTCGCACATTTCATTGGAATTTTATGGTAGGTCAATTTATGTTTCTTCAAAAAAGTAAATATTTCTTCCTTGCAAGTTGCTTGAGAGGCTACAAGGGTTTGTACCTGTATATTTATTCTCTCTTTCTCATCATTTCTTCAGAAAGGGGGTTTGAAATTGTTTTCATGATTCTGATCAATTGTGTGCTTCAAAGGGATTTGTTTCGGATAGGGTTTTGTTTAAAGTTGGGGGGCCTGCAGGCCCTTGCTTAAAGTTGTTTAAGATACAAAGAGCATATTACAAAAAGAGATGTCAATATATTTCAAAAAAATATGAACCAGAAATTAGACAAAGTTATTATCACTCTAGTTGTTACATGTTTTTGAGAAGCAAGAGAGCCCCATAGGTCGGATTTGGTGACTGAGTGATCATAATAATGCCTCATTTCTAGAATGAAAATAATTAGGAATAATTTCCAACAGAAAATTGATAGGAAACTTGATATAGATAGGAAAGATTTATTTTTTGACTGGCATCATCTTAGGTCGGGACACACTTCTACTCTAGTACCTTGTGGTGCCACTTTTTTGTTCTATTTCAAATATGAGTGTTAGTAAGAAGTTAGAACCTTTGTGGACATGATTATTTTGGGAAACACTAGACAAGCATGCTTTCATACAACAACTATAAGATACCTAAAATCGATGTGCTTATTTCATCATTTCTATACCCTCACAACAAAATTGGAATCTGTAACATGCACCCCAAGGTTGTATGCATCCGTTGAAGGTGCAGATTGAAAGGATCTATTGAGAGGAAGTACTATTGAAAGAGAAACACCTTCAAAATAATAGATAAAGTCTAATGTGAATTCAAACCATTTGCGCACAGACCAAGGAAGCTACTAGGTACACTTCTCTGCTGAATGGAAATTGCAATGTATTATAGTGCTGCAGAAGAAAAAAAACCTTTAGTGCAACGCAGATAAAACTATAACATATATTGTCACTGTGGCCTCGGTTGTAGACGATCTTATCAATATAGGTAACAACTTCGATAATTGAAAAACCAAAAGGTGAGCTGCATAGATCATCTGAATTGATAGATTTGGGAATACTTTATTATTATTTAGGAGTGTTAGTATAGAAAATGCAAGGCAACCTATTATGTCTTTACGTCACAGGCCAAGGATGCAAAGAAAGACATAAAATATTAAATAGCACGGTATAAGTCGATTGCAGGTTCTTTTGAAATGGGAATGGAATTCTCCTTATGTGGCTTCTAAACTAGTGGGTATAACTTTGAATAAGAAACTAATAGTTATGGGGTTGGAATTGTCTCACAATTCATGAAAAGTCCCAAATTTGTTCACTAGAAAGAAGCAGAGCGAGTCGTCAGGTTTATGGAAGGGAACACCCTATTTGCAAGAAGATAACTTGAAACTAGTTAGGCATATTATTTCTTGTCTTCTTATATGTGTGTGCTTTGAAAAGATAACCACATCCAAAGACTCAATAACAGTTCTGGTGAAGTTTATAGATGTGAAGCACTTCTGAGAAAACCCATCACTTAATGACAATTGAGTGAGGAATATATCAAAGGATTCAATCTTGCACTCAGTCATAAAAAGGAAGTTGGGGTATCCAAGATCTTGCCAACAAACTGACTCCAACCATAAAGTGAAAGGCAGGTTAATTGTGAAACCTCTTTCCCACTTTGTAGTATTGTTGCCTCTTGAATTCCAACAGGTATCTAGCTACTCCACAAAACTCGTGCTAGGTAAACTCTGCACGATACAGTTGTGACGTGCAAGCTTGACACATGCTCTAGTCTCCCTCTAAAAGAGGGTAAATCAAAATATTATGACAAGCTTAACTGTAATTTGATCATACACTATTGAGGTATTGCATTGGAATAAACAAGATACTATCAATGCACTAATAATGAGCTCAAAATAAATGAATTTCATATTGCTACAATAGCGCCACTCTTGGGATTCTCAGATAAATCACCTAACCTACATGGCAAAAGCTTCCTAGAATAGAGTACCTCCTACCTAGAAGTGTGTCCCCTACTCAAAATATACAACCCTTCTCTACTGTGTACTTTTCTTAAAGATAAATCTGTGCATAAAACAGAACTAAAAAAAACACCTAAATTAAGAAAAGTGAGCATCTAAGTCCAACTATAAAAGCATATTAAATATGGCTCTATCTAAGTTTGGGAAACACTAAACAAGCATGCTTGCATACAACAACCACAAGATGCCTAAAATCAATGCACTTATTTCATCATTGCTACACCCTCATAGGAAAACTATAATCTACAACATGTATCCCAAGGCATTGGATAGGTACTTCCACACACGTCTAAGTGTGTAAACATGTGGCAATAGTCCAAAAGACTCTTAACCTTGAAAATTACTTTAATTAATAGAATTATTAAAGTAATTGGATTTTATAAGAAAAAGTGAGTTAACCTAATGAAATGCAGAGGCTATTTGCATTAATGAATTAAATTAATCTCAAACATTGATCTCAAATGATGTTGAGATTTAACATCAACAATGAATCACCTTGGAAATCAGAGTCTTCGATTCACTCAATAACTCAAGCTTATAAAAGGAATGCTAGGCTAAAAGAGAAGACACATTAGCGAGCACAAGACAATAAGGTAGTGAGGATCTCAATGATCGACTATAGGACATTATTCCAAGTGTACGGAGTTCGAGGAGGAGTGCAAGGGATAACAAGGGAGAAGGATCTAGATTAGCCAACAAGATCAAATGATGAGTTTTGGATGGTTTGATCAGCTGGAATTTCCCAAGGTTTTGTTGTATTTGTAATTTTCCTCAACGGGCCATTATACTAGTAAGGGAGCCCTTGTATGCTGAAGATTAATTGATAAAACAACATATTTGAAAGGCAAAGATCTATGTGTGCATGTGTATGAGATTAATGTGATTATTTTGCTTCCACTATTTATTTTTATTTGTGTTAAAATCTCAACGATGTTTTTTACTCACTAGATTTGAAGCAACAATTATTTAACCGAAAAGGAATCTATTGAGTCAATGATTATCCAAAAGTTGGGGTTAGAGAAATCAACACACACACATGGAAAACATCATAACAAGCATCTTCAAAGAATTTGGCACCAAAGAAATATGTCTATTTGTGTCATATGCACACTTTTACGAATATATGCCTTTTACACAGATATTTGAAGGCATAAAATTCACAATTCAGAGAGAGTTTTCAACATTTTCCTAAAGAAAACCTCACAACAAACCCCCCAGGGTTTTGCACACATGGACAGTTTCAAAAGAAGCACCTTCTAAAAATTAGGCAACAAAGAAATATGTATCTATGCGTCTAATATTTTCACTTTAACAAATATATTATTTTCACATTAATATTTAGCGAAATAAAGTTCATAATGTGGAGAAAAATTTAAACTTCTTTTCTAGGGAAAACTAGGTGGGGAAAACCCGGACATTTCCCTACAATTTATTGATGGTATCGAATGTAAACCTAGACTAACCTACTAGGGATGTTGAGAGAGGCACACAAAAGGGGCATCTAGCCCTGGGAAAGAACCTTGAGAACTCCTACATGAAGCTCAAAGCACTTAAACACTAGAGCTATCCCATAGAAAGAATTTTCAACTTAGACATAAGAATACAAACATAATTTCCAAAACAAATTAAATAGGAGAATACTTGGGCAATGACTTAATTGGTTCATAACTACCATGCTCACACTTGGCTATAATTTGTTCATGATGAGACTGTACAAGGAATTAAGGTTAAGGAGAGGGAGAAGGAAGGGAGATTCTATGATTCCAATTTATCATAAGATAGGCCTATCCAAAGTATTCTTTCACACAAAGGAACTCACACCATTATATAATCCAAATCCAACCTACTGGGAATAGAGAAAAACAGAATAATGAATGAATGAAAGAGTGGTGTAGATTATTAATTGATGTGCATACTTGACGCCAGTGGATATATATAGCCTTAAAAAGTAGCAACGATGTTTCACACAATTAATGGCAATGGGGTTCAGACTCATTCATATCTCCTCTTCATGAGGAATTGAGAAAAAAATAGTAATGGAATTTTACACACAATTTTTGGCAATGCCACTTACATTCAGTCACATTCAAGATAGTTCATTCAGAAGTATTACTTCATAAGGAAGTGAGGAGGAGAGGAAGAGGAGATTTTCATAAGGAAGTAAGGAGCAGGAGAGGAAGACGAGATTTTGTAATAGGGGAAAGTCACCTATCTTATTATTGTTTTTCACAGATATTTAAGACTAGGCAGACAACCATGATGATCCCATGATCAACTAATCATTAATATAGTATAAACACCAGTCAATCAAACCAACTAGTTTCATTTGAGCAGATATAACTACCCAGGTTTGATTCTCACCACATTCCTATATGGACTACTGGGACTCAATGACATTATCCCTCGACCCCAAAATTAGATGGTTCTATCAAATAATAGAATTGTAGACTAAACCAAAACACTGAACTGCACTCCATCCCGCCCAAAATGCAAAATGGTGAAGCTACTATTTATGGAGTGTGTCTGTCGGGGAGGTGGAGGAGTGACCCAAAAACTGAGCAACAGTCCATTTCCTGAGATGATGCAGCAACAAACGCCATGGGTGGGTGGGTCCCCATAACAAATTGTGCACATCAGGGCAGGCTAGTTAGCTTTTTGCCTGCATCCTCAGCTTTTTGGATCAACTTGGTCACTATGGATGACCTGCACGGTTTCTTCTCATGCTATGATGTGTGCATTGGATGTCGAGTAGTATTTGTATCTTGGCATGGCCATAGTTTTTGTGTATGCATGGATCCTACGATTCAAGGTCATACCCTCTTGCATTTAACTGCAAGCAGATTGCTATAGTCTTTTTCTATGAATTCAAGAGTGGGTGAATTTAACACCAACTTTGAAGCAAACTACTGACTGTCTTGATCATTTGGAGGCATCAATCTACTGCTTGTTTTGAGCATGACTGTTGTGTTTTCCAACAATGTGGCTGTAAATTAAGTCTCCAAATTGTGATTACATGAGTTGTGCTTCCATTGGCCAAATGGAAAATGCCCAATAAAACACTCCACCAGACTCAACCCCAGGCTCCACATATCGCCCACGTATCTATCATACCTTTCCCCATGGGTCTCGGGGTCAAATCTTTCGGGGCTCATATTTTGATGACCTTAACAAATCTAGATTTGTTAAAAAATCTTAATGCCAACAAACATAATATTTTGTCCAGTGTGAAAATTGTAATCATTATATTAATCATAACAATCCATATGGTTCACATGTGACTGTTGAGAAAATTTGAGCCACTAAATTACAATTTAAGTCCAACATAATCCAGAAATTCAATATGTTTGAACTCAATATAATCCAAACGTATTGAATCCAAATATAAACACATAAATTCAATAGGCTAAGTATATATGCTTCTATTGAAAAAATATGGAAGGGTACCTAGAGACATACAAGCAGAGGGATCTAAGCTATAGTTAAAGAGCCATAGAATAGGCAGCGAGACCAATGAAGTAATTTTGACTAATCGATTCCCCAATCCAAGACCACCTCCTGAACCTACTCATTCTCAATCAATATTGCCGGGAGGGAATGAAAATGGTAATGTAATAACTGATATAGGATTTTGGATAATAGGTAGGTTTCAGGATTCAGCTATGAATGATAAAATAATAAATCACTAAAGAGCATTTTTGGGCCCTTGGATGTAATGTGCTTAACCTAGAAAATATAACAGAGTGCATCAACAATTCAGTGCAAAACTAAGATAGCTAATGCAAAAAAAATCCCTTTTATTATTTAGGGAATCGATAGAAATCTAAAAGAGAAGAAATCTGCAAGAAATTTTATGGAAGTACAATGCAATATGAAAAATCTCTTCATCACACATGCATTTTTGATAAAATCCCCTATGAATCTCCATAGTGCAATCGATAATGACTTTATAACACCCACCGAAATTAACAGATTCAGTCAAGAAAATGTTGTGCTTACCTTTGAGGGATGAATCCACAAGGATAGACATAATATTTGCAAGGGTTATGACGTTTCTCAATCCTTCCACTTAGATTCAATGTCTATGTTTTAGGTCTAATCTGGGAGAATCCACCCACCAAAATTAACAGAGTTAGTCAAGAAAACAGAGTCAAGACTTTATAACACCCACCAAAATTAAGTTAGTCAAGAAAATGTTTACCTTCGAGGGATGAATCCACATTGATAGACATGTTACAACATTGCTCAATCCCTTTTTTCTTGCCCTATGCACTGTATACAAAGGTGTAGTTATGCCAATAACTCCATCTTTAACATCTTCACTTTATAGGAATTTCTCCTCAAGAAAAACGCTTCGATGCTAGCCATATTCAATAGTGATATTGGTAGGCCTGATTTCTTTGGCTTTTTGTGCAACGAGGGATCTATGTTGCCGCCTCAGCATGGATGAAGAGGATCTAATTTTAAAAAAAAGAAACCACCCCTTAGCATGGATTCATAGGGTCTAATTCAGAGGATTCAGTTTAAAAAACCAAGAAACATGGATTGAGAGGATCTAATTTACAAAACCAAGAAATCGCCTCAGCATGGATGCACAGGATTTATTTTAAAAAACCAAAAACATGGATGCACAAGATTTAATTTACGAAATCGAGAAACCACCTCACCATGGATGCAGATGATCTGATTTAAAAACCAAGAAACCATAGGCTCTACAAAATTTCTCCTCCAGAAAAACGGTCCCAGTGGCCACTATTCCACAATGGCCATCGCCAAGATCCAACCGTGATATATCCATTTCTATGCAAGTAGGGATCTATACTGTCGCCTCTCACCAAGGATGCAGAATATCTAATTAAAAAAAAACCAAACAACATTGAACATTATCTAAAATTTCATCACGGACAAACTCAGCAGGAATCCAGAACCACTCTAAACTGGGTAGGCAAAACCAAGGGCAACACTAATTCTACTCCATTGATAACGATAGGATCATCATCATTCTCATCACGGTGCAGAACATATTAGTTTTTTCTTGATAATCAACAAACACGTTCTCTGTTTGGAGGCAAAGAAAACATTCAGATTCTGCAAGTAGAGCTGCAGTGTTTTGGCTATATAGGGCCACCCCAGCGAACCAGGGGGCATGCTCAACAAGCCGCTGCCAACGAATTTAGGCTAGTGCCATAGCCTTATAACGACCAAGGCCACCAAGATAATTAGGCCAAATCCTGCTAAATTCATCGTAGCAGATTCTCTCCGGGAATTACAGAGCAGGGGAAGAACAAGACAATGGAATTAGTAAAATGAAGAAGCCAAGTGGATTTTATGGAAAGACACCGAGGAAAGACTATTATATATAGGAGAGATTTGGTGCTGGACAACCACTTGGCCAACTCGACCCACCATGATTCCAACAATTTGACTGACAAAGACTCCTCGATACTACGGCTCTTAATACAATGATAAGATAGATTATTGGCAAAGGCAACCCCAAGCAATTACACTTAGAATTACTTAGAATTACAATTAAGGAGTGCCCTTTTCAAAACCAGAGATGCAGAAACACATATTCATACCACAGAGACCATGAAAAAAATCTTGCAATAAACCCACACTAACCCACTAGGGATGTCCAGAGAGGCATGCAAAAGGGGCATCCAGCTCTGGGAAAGAACCCTAAGAACTCTTACATGAACTCAAACAGTAGAGGTATTCCATCGAAAGAATTTTCAACTTAGACATAAAAATAAAAACATAGTTTCCAAAACAAATAAAATAGTTATGAACTAGTTAAGTCATCATTGAGAATACCATATGCCAAATTCAATCCAACAGGGTTTCCCTTCTCTGGCCTATCTCTGTCCCTCTTGTAATGGCCATTCCCTTGAATATTGCCATTTTCTTTTCCCTTTTAAGCGGGATTTCAGTTCCTATTTGCCAAATTTGACACTTAGGGTTCAACCAGAAATCAAATACGCTCATCGAAACTGTGGTGGCAACCACAGGTGTTTAAATGCGGCTATTTCCCATTCAAATTGAGCTATAGAGATGCAGAGGTAATCGGTTTTTCTCTGATTGTAGAATTGTAGGATAAGTGAGCATGAATACTTGGTGAATGAGAATGTGAATTCAGGAATGTGATATCCTGCAGATCCAAAGCCCACAGGTCTGAAATGGATTGAAGAATGGACGAGTGAAGATATTGTGAGAATTTAGAAAATGGAAATGGTGGAGTGAATATATTGTGAGAATTTAGAAAATGAAAATGGCGGAAAAGAAAGGGAACAAAATTTAAATTTCCAGGGAGAGGTGAGAATATGTGCACGTGGGTGTTTAATAGTGCTTAGGAGTTAATGTTGACTCACAAAATTTTACCGTGTAATTCTTTTTCATAATTATAGTGTGACTAAATTTCCTAGGCATTTCTGTTATAGGTTGAATTTTTACAATTAGAATGGATAATTTGTTAAAATGTTTTGGAGTGAAGTACCAAAGTTTATAAATGATTTGATAAAATATTAACATCTTAATTTAAGATAAAAAAATAAAGAGTATATTAATGAATAAGTTGTTACATTTTGTAAATTTAAATAATAAGTAATATTTTTTAAAATTAATAGGTTTGATTCTATTCATGTCTTTTTACCCATTTTTATGAAGAATAGGGGTTGAGGATTGATTTTTATAAATTTATTGAATTATAGTAACTTTCTTCTCTTTATTTTCTTACAATTTAGATGGGACACTTAGATAACATTAGAAGAGTGTGTTTTTTAATGGAATGAATTGAATTGGTAATATGATCACTTTAAAAGGCACATAGATTATCTAGACATCTTCTCTTGCACTCTTTTCTCATTAAAAAAGTAGCTTTTATTTAAGTTGGAAGAACAAAAAAATCACAGTTTTAATTACTATATTTTCATTCCCCCCCTCTTAATCCAATGTAATCACAATTAAATTTGGTAGAACAATCAAGCCTTGAAAAAAAGTAATTGTAGTATTTGAAGCTAAACCTAATAACATGTTTGAGTCAAGGAATCATTTGAATTATCCATGGAGCTACAATGAAATTATGCCAGTTTATCTAATATTAGATCTTGAATAACTAAGAAAACTCAAGACTGTGGATATGTCATATTTATGTTGTTTGTGTTTTTGGGAGATGACTCTATGATGGGATGAATGGAATGCAAACATGCAAGATAAATTAAAAAAAAAAATGGTGAGCCTACTTAAGAAATTGGTTGCACTAGTTAAAGTGGCAGTTAAACATTAGTTAGAAGTCAAAACTTTTAAGGGGTAGCAAAAGTAATGTGGCATCTCCATCCCATGCATTTTCAGCCATAGATGGATAGCCACTTATAGGCCATTAAAATTTTAGTCCTTGAGGGACCATTTTTTCGTTATGACACAAAAATTGTTTTCTTAAGGATGTATGCGATCATTTAAATGCACACATAAGGTGTAATAACAAAAATGCAATGGGATTAAATAAGCATTCATTTACATTTCATAGCAACAAAGAATCTATGTTTAAATTAAACCTAACCACACATAACATGCATAATCCATGTTAATTTATTACAATAAATAATATTCAATCAAATTTCATAGACACTTGTTTTTTAACTAAGAATGGTCCAAGGAAATTAGTTTCATATGAACAATTTTCCTCTTAGTCATAGGAATCCACTTAAGATGCCATCCCTAAGTTGGGTTATGAGGTCACTAGGGAAAATCAATGTAAGATATAGGCTCCCACTCGCTCAACCCAACCCATTGCTCTCATGGAATTGTTACTTCACTCATTACAAAGCATTGCACATATAATGTAACCCACAAATATCAATGGCACTCTCTTTCACTTCCCTACATGACATAAGGAAGATATTCCCCTACTATGGTCAACAATGCATTAGGGATTTTCTACCCTTTAATTCTCTTTAGCGTAGGCAGAAAGAGTCCAATATGTTGAATGTTTTCTAAGAATAACTTGGAAGATTAAAATCTACCTCTCAAATAACTAATGATCATTTTAACTAATGGGTGAAATATTCCTTAGTTACCCAACCTCTATGCTCATCTACAACCTCTCTATCTCTTCATCAAGGACAATTGATTCCCCTTTCATGGTGTTTATTTTGATCATCTTCATATTTATGGTTAATTAGTAGAAGAGAATTAGCAAGCACTACAACCATAAGCCTTTTTTTATGCCTCAAATGCACCTTGAAATTACTTACGAAAAAGGTTTTCTCAACCTATTGTGTGACTTTGTGATCCACCCATATTTTAAATATGGGTCGCAAATTAGGTTGATAATAAAGTTGAAAAGTATTTTGTCCAAAAAACCAATATATATATGTCAAAATCTAGGTCAAAATTATTTATAAAAAGCATAATTTTAGATTCAAAAACATATGTTAAAAATGGATATTACAAATGTGATTGAAAAAAGATTTGTTAGCTACCATTTATTACACAAATATTATAAATGAGGTGGAAAATAATTTTGAAAGTTTAACAGGAGGTATAGGTTGAAACTTTTATTTCAAAAAAATGTTCTTGGTCATGAGCTCATAGATGATCGTAGTCATAGTTAAAGATCAAATCCTAATCCTAAACTCACTTCCTACTCTTAAGCTTTGCTTGCTGAGCCTAACAACTAGCTGAGTCTAAATCACATTCTAAGTAACTATATTCAACTTTGGATTCATAAGCTCCACAATGATTTATATATATGCTATGTTTTTATGCTTTACATTTATATTAATGCTTGAATCTCTCTCCATTATTAATATCAATTACAACAATCTAATTTAATGTCATAGCATAATCAAATAACAAATTATGGTTGTTGTTGGATTGCATAGTGTTAAACAAATGTACACGGAATGTTACTTAAAAGCACTCCATCATGGCATGATAACTTCACTATGTAGAGATCCCCACCTATCTAATGCCTTGGTAACACTCCTCAAGTGAGGCCTTCCTTGATTCAAGAATTGATAATGTTAATGTTACACTAGTACAATGTTTGTTGGACACTTAAGTGGACCCTAGTTTACCAATTAAAGCCAATAAATGGTTATTTTGTTGCGACCACGACATAATTTTGATGCCTTAGAAAAATGAAGGAACGACTAGCTAAACCACAAATGGAAGATTGTTTTGATGATAGAACGAAATATTTTCTAACGAGGAAGCCCAACTATTTTGTTGGAGAATAGAAAAATTCAGGAGACATTCATGTATGAAGACATCTTTGAAATTTTATGTATAGAGATTTCTAGTGAGTTTGTGTGAATGGTTGCATATTCTTGATGAAGCCCCACGTCACCATTGAGGAGACAAGAAGACAAGTAAGTCAAATCTTAAATCCACGAGGATTTGCAAAATGAGATTAGTGAGGAAGTGAGTAGTGAAGTGAGGATGAGAGATTTGGAAAATTTGAATAGGAAAGGTGAATGGTTGTGAAACAAAGGTTTGGTGATAAATATAGCTCAATAAGGAGTAGTAGTCAAGGCACCTCAATGAGATCTGATGAACACACTAGAGTGGGGTTACAAGAGATATGAAATTAGAAAGTGATAGGTCGGACAAAATGTACAATGATATTGTGGATGAGAAAAAATCAAATGAACTAATGGGAAACCATATACTAAGGCCAACATATGTGCCCCTTCTATCTAGGGAGGATGAGAACCTAGTACTGGGCATGGCACTAGGCATTAGAAATATTGGCCTCGTACCAAACCCACCCCTTATGCTTCTTAAATACAATTGTTAGGTAAACTTGACTCAGGATAGAGTCAAAGTTGATCAGGTTAAATAGTGATGGTTTTGGGGCACATGGTATTGTGCACCCATAGTATTCTGCCCGTGGTATTATATGTAATGGAGCTTATAAAAGGCTGGAAGGACTTCATTGTAATGCAAGACCTGGAGGTGAGCGGTGAAGGCTCACTTCATCGGATTGGCCAGGGTTTTGGCCAAGGATAATGAAATTTCATTATGGATGGGTTTTTCCCCAGATTTGGGGTTTTCCCAGATAAACATTTGTGTTTATGTGTTTATGGTTGTTGCTGGTCATTTTTATATTTATTCCTCTAAGTAATTATTTATGTTATGCAGTAAATTTCTTAACAACTAGTATGAGAGCCAGATATTGGCTTCAAAGGTATTCTTTCATGCCAGGGGTTTATACTGCGTGATGAGATCAATGCAGCCTTTTTACAGAGCTAGGTCTGGAAGATAATGGTGGAACAATCGTATGCAGAAGAACCTCGAGGAGAATTTGTGATATTTACCGGTTTGGAACATGTTGACGAATTGTTCAGGATTCATGCGGCTATTTAAAGAAGGTTGAGAGATACCTTTGGTTAGCAGAAGAAAATTGTTCCTACGGCTTCGAAAATTGTTCGTTTTCTGCTATGTGAGGCCACCGGTGCTGGAATCTATGACGTTCTTGTCGAGCTCGTTTTCTGCTATGTGAGGCCACCGGTGCTGGAATCTATGACGTTCTTGTCGAGCTCGCAGTTGGAGCGGTTTGATAGAAGTTTTTGAGCAAATCAAATTGAGAGAGGTTGGATCAGAATCGCAGCAGCAAAAAAAAATAAAATTAAAAAATAAAAAAAAATAAAAAAATTAAAATTTAAGAAGTCAAAATTATTGCATGTAAATGGGCATACTACTATAAGACTGGTAAGGCATGTGTACCCCTCAATGATCACTGGTAAAGTCTACGTTAGACCTAGGTGATAGGGGGGATGTCGGATGAACAATACCTCGGGTAAAAACTTTGAGGGGTTAAGAGCTAGAGTGAGTGGGATTGTCTCACTTAGCATGTTTGGCTGGAGTAGTCAAGGAATCCCAAGTCAAGTTTAAGGGGGCAATTGTTAAGTAAACTTGACTCAGGATAGAGTCAAAGTTGACCAAGTTAAATAGTGATGGTTTTTGGGCACATGGTATTTTCACCCATAGTATTCTGCCCATGGTATTATATGTAATGGAGCTTATAAAAGGCTGGAAGGACTTCATTGTAATGCAAGACCTGGAGGTGAGTGGTGAAGGCTCACTTGGTCGGATTGGCCAGGGTTTTGGCCAAGGATAATGAAATTTCATTATGGATGGGTTTTTCCCCAGATTTGGGGTTTTCCTGGATAAACATTTGTGTTTATGTGTTTATGGTTTTTGTTGGTTATTTTTATATTTATTCCTCTCAGTAATTATTTATGTTATGCAGTAAATTTGTTAACAATTAGGTAACACTATACTAGCTTGTTAATAATGGTTCAAGTCCACCTAATAGTTAGCTTACTTATGGAGGAACAATAGGAATTAGAGGAAGTAGTCTTAACAATAGTGCAAGTTGAATATTAGGAGTAGCACAATTGGGAGTTATAGCTATTTAAAGCAAAAAAATAAGAGTTTCATGAGTTTTAGTACCTATTATGTTTTGAATTATAACCTAGGAGAATGTAAGAGAAATAATATTAGAATGATGCACTATTTTAAAAAATTAGTCATATGTAAATGCTTTGGAAAAAATATAATGATACACATACCTTGATATAAAACAAACCCTAAAAATGTCATTCGTAAAATCTCTTGTGTAGTTACCTAATATCATTCAAGTAGAATATCCCAATTATTTATGTTAGTAATGGTGTGATCATATTTTTCATTCTCTTAAAGGAACTCTTTCTATACATGCACCCCATCAAGCATAAATCATCCTAACATATATCTTTGAAGTAATATAAATCGTCCAATGACTATCCTCAAAATAATTCTCACCCATAGACTTGGTGACGACGTAAGGATCGTATTAAAGTGGTATGAGCTTCTTATGCGAGTTTGTTAATTTCTCTTAATGCGAGTCCAACCATAACTTGTCACCAACCTGAAACTTATGCGAAACCCAATGGACTGTGTATCTACTTGTACTTGAAGTTGGCAATTTGCTACAAAATATCATGAAGTCATTGTTGAATTTGTTGGCTACGTTCATCAAACTTGGTTGCTTTTCCTACCTCATTCCAAGCATGTGAGGTATCTTCATGTGTTATTTCATGAATATAGCTACATTAATTTGTGCCAATTGTTGGGACCCTAAGCACACATGAAAAGGCTTGTGGCTAATAGAAATATGATGAGCTATGTCAAATTTCTATTGAAAATATGGAAGGCTTTCAACATGTGTATGTGGATGATCAAAATGTATATTCTAAGGACATCTACAATAATCACATTGACTACTTTTTATTTATTGATCTAGGGATGGAAGGAAATGGAATTGTTCAAGCTTGATGTCCATCATGGACCAAGGTTTAAACCAAAAAATACCGAGGAACCAACTATCCCTATTAGGAAATATGGTATTTGGAAACCTAAAATGAACCAAAATATGCTTGAAGAAGAGCCTATGAGTGGATTTTATTGTGACACTCTTCTTATAGGGTGTCAAAATTCCCATCCTAAGGAAGCGATAAAAAAAACAAAAACACATTCATTACCATGCTCGATTGACGAAAAAAATGACATAAAATCCATGGGAACTAACTCCCAAGGATTACCTAGAGTAGGTAAAAGCCTACAAATGGTGTAGATGGCAATTTCCTTTGGCAAAATATAGTTCTTCCACTACTTATAGGCTTCGACAATAGAATGAAACTCATTGTTATAAATTGGGTATCTATGAAACCCATTATAGAGTCTCTGGCTATGATAAACCATTGAAAGTTTGTTTTCATGTGGGCACCACATCGATGACATGAATTATTGGCTCATAGGGTCCTTGTTGTGCAACCATTCATCTATGAAAGCTACCTCTCGATGAGATAGAAGTGAAAACTGATAGTTGCAAAGGTTGGATAATGACGTGAACCTTGAATTGGTAACTTGTAACTTGTTAAGTGGGATAAGTTGAAATTGGACATGAGTAGCCTAAGATGAGTTATAGTTAGTTCTTAGGTGAACAAGGCATAATATAGTTGTAATAACTGTAACTTGGTCAAGTTGTTGTAGTTGAGGAAGGACTTGGATGGGTTCTCAAGTCCCAAAAAAAGTAAGGGTAGTTGTGAGGGCATGATAGCTAAGGAGTGCCAGGGCATGCTAATGAATGAAAAGGCATCCCAAGGAATGAAAAGGTATGCTAACACATGCCAGACAGTGTCAATGCATACTAAGGAGTGTTAGGGAGTGTCGGGGCATCACAAGGGAGAACTAGGTCAAAATTCACGGAAATGAATGAATACGAGTGTGTGCCATGGAGTGTTAATGAATTCTAGGTGTCCCAAGAATTAAGTGTACTAGGAGATGTTCATAATAGAACTTGTAAGAGGTGATCCTATGGTTGTGATAAGGGGCTAGAAAAAGCAATTTTGAACAAAGGGAGACTTTAGGTTGGGCACAACACTGTTTTTCCAATGCCTTGGTTAGGTTCCCAAGCTGCAAAAAAAGTAAGGTTGTCTATGAGGGCATAGAAAAAAACTGCTAAGGTGTGTCAGGGAATGTTAGGAAGTACTAACACATTCTAGATAGTTCCAAGCAATGTTAGGCATGCCAAGATGTTCCAAGTGCTAAGGCTTTCCAAGATGTGTCAAGTGCTAGGGTGTGGCGTGAACACATGTTAGGGAGTGTTAGGACCAGGTTCAGGGAAACACAAGGGAGCACTAGTTTCAAATTGATTGAAATGAAGTGTCATGAGTTCCAGGTGTGCTGAGGGAGTGACAATATATGTTAGAAAATTCCAATGCATGCTAGAGTGTTAGGGAAGCATACCATTATGTGTTAAGCTCTAAGGTGTGCTAATGTGTGCTGAATGTTAGGGAGTGTCAGGGAAACACAAGGGAGAACTAGGTCAAAATGCATGGAAATGAATGAATAAGAGTGTGTGAAAAGGAGTGTTAGTGAGTCCCATGTATGTTAAGGAGGGAGCGCCATGGTATGTTAGGTAGCACTAAGTCATGCTAGCGTGCTCGAGCAATATGCATCCAAGATGTGCCAAGTGCCAGGGTGTGCCAACACGTGCTATGGAGTGTTAAGGAAACATAAGGGATCACTAGGTCAAAATAATGCATACAAATGAATGATTAAGAGTTTGTGACAGGAAGTGTCAGTGAATTCCAGGTGTGCTAAGGAGGGAGTGATAAGGTATTTTAGGCATTGTTAAGGCATGCTAGAGGCTAGGGAAACACACCAAGATGTTTCAAGTGCTAGGTGTGCCAATACATGCCAAGGAGTGTTATGGAGTGCCTAAGAAATGCAAGTGAGTACTAGTTTCAAATTCATGGAAATGAATGAATAAGAGTGTGTCACATGGAGTGTCAACGAGTTTTAGTTGTGCTAAGGAGGAGTGGCAAGGTATGATAGGTGGTTTCAAGGCATATTAGAGTGCCAGGGCATGTCATGGAGTGGTAGGGTGTGTTAGGGACTGCCAAAGAATGCCAAGTAATGCAGGGGATGCTAACACGTGCCAAGGTATTGTTAGACATGCCAGGTGTTATGGCATGTCAAGATGTAAACTATGTTTCTTAGTTGTTTTTATGGCCACGGTTGCATGTGAGACTTGACTTGGTAACTTGTTAAGTGGGATGAGTTAAGATTGGACATGAGTAGCCTAAGATGATTTATAGGTCATTCTTAGGTAAAAAAGGCATAGTCTAGTTGTAGTACATGTAACTTAGCCAAGTTGTTGTAGTCGAAGCAAGACTTGGTTGGGTTCCCAAGTCTAAGAAAAATAAGGGTAGTTGTGAGGGCATGATAGATAAGGAGTGCTTGGGTGTGTGAAGGAATGAAAAGGTGTTATAACACATGCCAATCAATTTCAATGCATGTTGAGGAGTTTTGGGGAGTGCTAAGGCATCATAAGGGAGAATTAGGTCAAAGTGCATGGAAACAAACAAATAAGAGAGTCTGTCAGGGAGTGTTAGTGAATTCCAGGTGTGGCAAGGACGAAGTGTGTTAGGAGAATTTCAAAATAGGAATTGTAGGAGGCAAGCCTACAATTGCGATAAGGGGATGGAAAAAGAAATTTCAAACAAAGGGAGACTTGGGGCTAGGCACAACACTATTTTTTCAATGACTTGGTTGGGTTCCCAAGTCACAAAAAAAGTAAGGCTATTTATGAGGGCATGACAACTAGGGAGTGCCAAGGTGCGCAGGGAATTCCACGAAGTGCTAACACATGCTAGATATTTTCAAGGCATGCTAGTCATGCCAAGACATGCCAAGCCGTTCAACCTGGAGTATCCCTAAAGAATCCAAGAATCCAGACATGGTGATGAAATAATTGGGAGCACTAAATCCTCTACTCTAACTCTTCCTCATCCAAGAAAAACTACAATTTTGATATTAATCTATGGCATTTTTTCTCCACTTCTATTTCTTCTCGATATGGCGATACTGATAAGGGTTTCTTTAAGGTTTATGGGGATTTATTTTAGATGTTTTTCTAGGGGGAAATAGCATACACTCATGCCATGGGGGTAGGAGTCATCCCTGAAGCTCCCTTGATTGGAAACCTCAAGAGCCCTTATGTCGAGGTCTCTTCTTTCTATAACTAATGTCTTGGGTTTCCCACCATCAAGGAATTTAGTTGGGTTGATGAGTATAGGGTTTCCGTAGGGCTGAATCACAATTTCATTAAACAAGTTGTGTATTTTCACTTAGAAGTAGAAAAGGATCACTAATCCACAAATCTTTTGTAACATTTAGAGCAACTTTTGCAATATACAGATCCTAGTACATACAATCAAGTGGTTGATAAAGCATCCCAATTTTATAGATAGTATGCCCAAAATACTTTGGGCTACTTCAAACAAAATACAAGTGTCCTGACAAAGTAGAAGCAATCATGTCAGGGCTTTTTACAAAATACAAGTGTCCTAACAAGTGACAAGTGTCTTTCAATGTTTTCTATATATGATATATGCCATTTATATGATATATGTCATTTATGATATTCATTTTTGGCAGTGAAGGGAGTTAAACATTAAAAGTTTAAGAACTAATGCTAGCATTAGTTTAGCAATTCAAAATGCCAAGAAATAAATAATGAAATAAAGGAATATAACCTATGGTTTTGGCCTCCCTACCTTGGGAAGTGGCCAAATGAGATGGCGAAAGTGATTTTAGTAAGAAAATATATCAGCAGCATCAAAACTTTCAATTATTTAGAATTGTAACCAAGTTAAACTAATATTAGTGCCTACATTTTGTTTACTATAGTCCTTACCTTGCCTACAACAGGGACTAATAAGTGACAATGTTTACAAATAAAATGAGAAAATTGATAAATGACCAACTCATTGTGTTCTTTTTATATATGTGAAATCTTATTGTATATTGCCTTAAATATTTATAAATACATACAACATTTCACTATAATTTATAAATAAATACAACGTTTCACTATAATTTATGAATAAATACAACAATACATTATATAGATTATCCACCCTTACTTTATTAGATTCAATGTATTTTTGTATTTTGCAATATATATTATTTATATATAATAATAATAATAATAAATAAAAAATAAAAAAATTCAATATTAATACTTTAGAAATTAAATTTCACATTTTCCCATCAAAATTATTCAATATTTATTAAAAACAATCTAATTTTTTACTTTAAAAACACTTATATTCCTAATTTAAAATTTCAGTTTAGAAACACTTAGATCCATAATTTAGAAAACAAAATCCCCTCCTTTGAACTAGTAAAATGTCATATTAAACTATATAAATTGTATTTAGATTATTATTATACATCTGATGGATTTGTATAGTTACTTGATTTAAATATACAACATTCCATTATTAAAACAAGTGTAATATGTAAAATTGGTGCTTAGTACATTTTTTTATGCAAAGAGCAATTGATAGCAAAATTTATTGTATTGAAGATAAAAATTCCCCTCATGCCCACACATAAAGCATTTTTTTTTTCAAATTATTGAAATTGTGATTTGGAAGGTTCCATTTGAGGTGACATTATAATAGTTGAGATCTTCTTCAACTTTTGAATTTAGGTTTCTACTTCAAAATATTAAAACAAATTTTAAAAATATTAAAATAAATAAAATTGTTAAAGTTTTTAAGTAGAGAGATTTTTAATAGTTGTATTCATAAAGTTAAGATTCAATAAGTGTTTAGGTAAAACAATGAAATTTTTAATTTGCATGAAATCATTTATAAAAAAAATTCCACAACACATGACATCAATTGGCTTTTGTTTGTTGTCCATATTCTTAAATAATTAATCCATCTATAAATCTTACAAGTCATTGCCTTGCATTATTTAACAACTTGATATTTCAAGGACATATATGACTCCTACACAAGTTGCCTATAAAATCAAGCTAGCTATTAAAGGTAGGTAAAAATGTTTGAAATAAAAATATTTAATATCATAAAATCAAGCTAGCGATTATAGGTAGGTAAAAATGTTTGAAATAAAAATATTATATAATATTAAGGAACACATAATTAATTTTGAAAAGACAGGTTGACTTAGGGGCATAGCAAAAAGCTATAAAAATTTATAATGGAGGGGACGGAAGACTTCAAAGGGATTTTGTTAAAAAATTGGACATAGCAAAAAGCTATAAAGATTTATAATGGAGGGGACAGAAGACTTAAAAGAGATTTTGTTAAAAAATTCCCATTATAAGTTGAGAATATTTTATTCAAGTAGTCACATAATAATTTTAGATGTTTTTTTTATATTAAGTAGATTGTAATGTTAATATTAAATATAAAAGTGAATCTATATAAAGTAATTTCACATATAATATATATATAACATATATATAGATATCTATATATATCTTTAATATTTTTTATATTAAATAATTTTATCTTTATTAATTTTTATAATGAAATTTGCATTAATATTAGATTTGATGTGTGTACTATTATCACACTTGGTGGCATATATAAAAAAAATAACTTTTTTATTTTTTAAATAAACTATTTATTTATAAATCAAATTTCAAAAATTATTCTTAATTTTCAAAATATTTCAGTTTAAATTAGTTAATTTTTTCAAAACTTTAATAAACTTTATAAAATCTTTTTAAATGTATCAGAACTAATTGAAATTCAAAGTATTTTGACAATAAATGATTACAATATAACCCGCCTCAAATATAATAAAAAAGAAAAATCAAATTCAAATATATCATTTTAGTTATCAATCTTATAATTTTTCTATCCACATCAATCCTTTATTTTCCCTTGTTCTACGCACGTTATTTTTCTCCTTATTCTACACACATCAATGTACCAAGATGCAAAATTTCATGAATCGTCATTGAAACAAAAAATGATAAAGAATAAAAATCCTTACTTTCAAGTAAACCTTAACTTGCAATAAACATTAAAATACATATTTCATCTTAGATAAAAATTAACTAAATTACAACTTTATTTAAAATAATAATTATTGATAATCCCCTTATTTTAATTGAGAAATGTATTTGAGATATGTATTTTATATGTGTTAGTTTTGTATATGATTTATATAACGATGATATAATAACTCTTAACCATTATAGTAATATGATGGATTATTTTCTTTAAGCCTTCATATGTTGGCTTAGATATGGTATTTTTTTAAGGATATTTATTGTTTAGATGGAAATTTTTTAGGTGTTGTGTTTTTTTGGTTTTTGATTTTTTTATCATTAATTTGATTTATTTTGATTTCAATGAATATCTAAATTTTATAAGTCTAATTAAATGAGAAATTTTTTTGTTTTATTTATTTTTTTAGGATGTTTTATTTTAGGTCTATAGTCCCTGTAATGTTTTACTTAATTTTATTAAGTTAATTTTGATTATTGTTTAATTAACTTGTAAAAAATGATTATATATTATTAAATAATAATGGTATATACTTAATTAAATTAACTATATTAAAATACATATTTCATTATACGTAAGAATTAACTAAATTACAACTTTATTTAAAATAATAATAGTTAATGATAGAAAAATAAAATAAACATATATGTGTTTTTAAAAAAACATGTAACATGATTTTTAACTATGGAGTTTAACATCCCATATTTTTATCAAGACTTTTAATTTCTAAATAGGCTTTGTTACAATACCATGGCGAAATACCATATCTTATCAATATCAAATGTCCAATAAGATTTGTTACAATACCATGACTTATCAATATCAAATGTCCAAAAGACCATAATTCATTTCATAAGACACTTGTCCAATATATATCATTTCACCTTTCACCTTTTTGTTTATGTAGATTATGTAATGCCCCGGAATTAATGTAAATATTTAAATTTTACCATAGTAAATGAAAGAGTGTTGAAACTTTACTATCGAGTGAAATTTAATAATATTGTTTTTTTTTGTAATGATCTTTAAAAGTTGGAACTTCCCAAGAAAAGGGGGAGGCCAAACAGTTGTGAAATCCCCGAACCCTAACTGTTTTTCCCCAACTGGAAGGGGTTTCTAGAGAAAAGTGGAAAACAAAGGGGGGGCGGGGGGGGCAAGACTTCACTGACCGGTAGAGGACTGAGAGAGAGCAAGAGAAATGAAGCTTGCCAAGTCTGGTGATGACCATATGGTAAGGGCACAAAGCGCAGATAATTGTCAGGGACTATTTGTCCTTGAGTAAGCCAGGGGGGAGATTGGTCTCTAAGGACAATCTCATGGTTGGGTGGTTGGCTAACTGCAGAAAGTAGTGGTAATTTATTTCTGGGACTTCTTGTTGGACAACAACCAGGTACGAAGTATTAACCCACTCATTGTTATCTGTAGAAAAACTGATGGATTTCTTTTTGTAAATTAGCTTTATCAAAGGACTTCAGCTAGTAGTTGTACACAACATTATCCACAGTAAAACTTAAGGACTATCTTTTGAAAATAGTTTTATAATTTTTATTAGTGGACCTCGATAATAGTACCTTTAATTGGAAATTAACTTTGAGAATTAACTATTCAAAAGTCACCAATCTCTATTATGGAAAACTGGGTTTATACATTGGGTTCGTGAATAGGGTTTACTGTACAAAGAATCACGACAACGTTTCAGTACTTAATCTAAATAACAATGGTATTAGGATTAACAATAACCATGGCCGGACTTTCTGTTAAAGTAGGCGCAAACTAAGGGAACTGTGGTAAGGACATTCACCGCACAGTGCTATGCACTAGAAGCCAACCCAAGAAGAGAACTATTAGCATTTACATTTAAACGGTATAGCGAGAAACTCTGTGTGGCATCGCAAAGGCAGTGAGGGTGGTACTCTTTTACCCAAAAATGATTTACAAGCAACTTTAAAATAAAACATATAACATTCCTTGAATTAAATATAACATGCTGAACGATAATACAAAGACCCACTGTGAAATATGTCATAATGCACGGTAGCCAATACTGTGCAAAGGTACTGGGAAAGGCGGCCATACGAGAGCAGTTCTGAGCCTGAGTAGGCCAGACAACACTCCAAGGCATAGCCATACCCTGATACCCCAACCATTAAGTTATTCAAAACAGCAAAGACCTTAATGATTCAAGGAAAATTAGCAGAATGTTGTAAACCCATAACTGAGAGCGAAAGTAAAGTATAAAAAACATAAAGAAGACTGTACATTACATTCATATAGTTTAACCGATACATGTTATCAGCGGGTCGAACCAGATACCATGAAAAGAGAAAAACTTCATCCAAGTCCATATGATGTAACACGCCCTCAAAATAAGCAGCTTAGGGATAGTAAGAAATAAGAACAAAGTCTGAATTTATGTATCAATGTACTTGAATATATATATACATTGCAGTAATAAAAGAAACATGCCACAACACGATTATGCAAAGTCATGCCAAAAGCTAAAGAACCAGAGCAGAAGCTAGGCAAATGACGGCCTTATACCAAAACTCTTGTAGCAAGGAACAACACATTACTCAGAAAAGGAAATGAATTTGACCCTGGTATCTTCCATATCACTCGACAAAGATAGTCGAGAATTACCCTTAGCTACATATCCATCCTTCAATATTTGTAGATTATTTTTCATTCGAGGGCGGCCGAAGGGAAAAACCATTGCATACCTGATATCCTTGTTCCAGGAGGATCCACCTTCAACTTCCATGGGTGTCCAACCTGTTTTTGACAACAATAACAGTCTATTCATTATGATTTAACAGGAAAAAAATGATGACCCAGTTTGAGGAAAGGAAAGACCACAGCAATGAGCGGAGGTTACCTGGGCATGTTGGAGTCTTCGTGAGCCTATTCGGCTCTTCGAAATAGCAGTGGTCTGTCACCTTAAGACCTGAGCACTGCGATAAAAAAGATGCGATACTAGGTCACAAATATCAAATCGGAGTGGCCAAATTAGAAAAAATAACAGAAGGTAATTCATCGCCAAATTGTTACCTGCAGAAAACAATGGACCTGGGTTGCTAGTGACGAATGTAGACTGAGATTGTTAGCATCCTGGGTGGCATGGCTCAAGCTCTCCAGAGCTGGCTCTGCGTGAGATAACCTTCCCAAATGAACCGGGACATAGTTTTGGAAACCTTAAACCTTTGGATAGCGGTAGGATGGAAGGGTGAAATCACCACCATCGAAGGTGGCAGGATTACCCACAGTGCCATTTAATTATGCCAGCCATGTACAGGACAAACTGTGAGACTTAAATGCACCACATCTCTGCCATGTGAAGATGGATGGGACGCTCGTCAACCTGGTGCCGCGTGGATAGCGAGGACATGCCATCCAAGCGACAAAATAAATGAGCCTCCAATGTTTACATTGGTAACTGGAAAAATACCATTATTATATGACAATATGTGCCAAGATTAACATTAGTATTCCCCGTTCTGAATATGCCAACGTGTCACATGAGTTGGTGAGAGTGTGTTCTTACCATGTAAAAACAAAAAAATTTGTTTACCCGGGTTAGAGTCGTTACAAGTGGTATTGGAGCCAAGCTTTCAAAACTGTGGCCTTTGGGAGATAAGCAGTTAAATAGATTCATGTTATGTTACCTCTATATTTCTAACTCTGAACTTAAAAAAAAAAAAAAAATTGTGCTGTGCTAATGGTTTCCTCTGACCAGGTTCCTAGGGGGAAAAACAGAGATGACCAACATGAGAAGGGCAGGCAGCGGACCCCATGGGTTCGTAGCAGGTCGAGGACCAGGAACAAGCCCTAGAAGGAACCCAGAGTTGTGGGTTCAGATTGGAGAAGAGACTCGTAATAAGAACCATGCAATACTAGAAACGGTACAAGAGCTGAGGAATGAAATAACACGATTACGAGAAGATAACGCCAGAATAACCATGGAGCAGGAAAGAATTTTAAAGAGCCTATCAGACAAACAGAATCAACAACCACCAAATCCTAGTGCTGAGCAACAGAGAGCGTCGGAAGAACAAAATCTCCACACAGAACTGGAAAGGTCAGAAGGAAGGAATGAGGAACAGGAGGAACGATCTGATAATGCCTCTAAGCAGCGGACATCGAAGAGGAAACGGATTGAACTACAAGGTGAGTTTTGCAAGATCAAGCCGCCGCATTTTGACGGAGAACAAGAGGAAGCAGCGGAGGCATGGTTAATTAATATGAACAAATACTTTCAGTTGTACGAATATGATCACAACCTCAAGGCACGCTTAGCTATCTTCTAATTACAAGGGAAGGCCACCTTATGATGGGAAGAAGTCAAGATAGTGAGAGGTGTAAGTGACCAGAATATTACCTGGGACAAATTTCAGAAATATTTTAAAGAGAGGTATCTGAAAGAACGGTTTTACGACGAAAAAGCAAGAGAATTCCATGATTTGCATCTCGGACAGCAGACCATGGATGAATTTATCACTCACTTTACATCGTTACTTCGTTATGTACCCTATATTAAAGAGGAAAAGACTAAAGTGCAAATATTTGTCAATAGTTTACCCTTGTATATGAGGGAAAGGGTTGAATTTGACAACCCGAAGACAATGGATGAATTCATACGTAAGGCCAAAATTTTCTACTAGAAAAGTAAATAGAAAGGAGAGGTTCCAGGAAAAAGGGGAGTTGATAAAAGAAACAACAGATTTGCTGGAAATAGTAAAGGGAGTCGCGGTGGAAGTAATAGGGGTTTCGCGAAAGGACAGAATAGTAGATTTTTTCAGAAAAGATTCACTCAGGTCAAGGCCAACCGATGAGTCAGGAACCAATGAGCCTTCTAGTAAATTAGACAGTGAAGGAACAGCAAGGCCTCCCGTGCAGTGTTGGGGCTGTGGCGGGCCCCATTATGTTAAGAATTGTCTGCAATGGAAGGGAACCGAGAAGATCTCCCAGATTCAGGAAGCATCGACGGTTGGTGACATGGGACGAAGTATACCCCGAATTAATGCTGCCTCGGAGGACTGTCAGGCGAAGTATCAGCCGACTATGGTGGAACTCGAAGGTAAAATTCTAGACTTTTCTGTAATTATTTTAATTGACCCAGGAGCCACAATAAGTTACATTAGTCCTAGGGTGGTAGAGCATTGTAAACTACAATCTGTAAAATTCAAGAATCATTGGCTGGTACAGCTAGCTACAGGGGCCAAGAGATGAGTGCTTGCTAAAGTCACTGACTGCCCCTTAAAAGTGGCTGGACAGCCAGTAACAACAGACTTAAATGTGCTTCCCCTTGGCTCCTATGATATTCTAATCGACATGGATTGGTTAGAAAAACACTGGTCCCTCGTCAACTGTAAAACCAAGACTATCTATTATAGGGATGAGCTGGGAGTACAGCAGGAAATGTAAGGAATTAAGTGGCCAGTGCAAGTTCGACCAGATCCTGCATCTCAGTTCGCAAAATGCATCAGGAAGGGGTGTCAGATTTATGCCATACAAGTGGGCTATGCGGACTCAAAGGATAAAACAGCCTTGTTGGATAACATCCCTATAATACAAGAATTTGTTGATGTATTTTCAGAAGAGATCCCCGGACTGCTGCCTAAGAGGGATATAAACTTCACTATCGAGTTGGTACCAAGGGCAGCGCCAGTATCACGAGCACCCTACTGAGTTGATGGAATTAAAAATGCAGTTACGGGAACTGCTAGATAAAAACTATATTCACCCTAGTGTGTCTCCATGGGGAGCCCCAATGTTATTCGTTAAGAAAGAAGACGGAACTCTTCGCATGTGTATAGATTATCGTCAATTGAACACGCTGACCATAAAAAACAAGTACCCTCTACCTTGGATTGATGAACTTTTTGATCAAGTGAAGGGTGCAACAGTATTTTCCAAGATCGATTTGGGATTGGATTATCACCAGATCAAGATTAAGGAGGAGGACATCGCTAAAACAACTTTCAGAACAAGGTACGAACATTATGAATTTGTGGTGCTACCTTTTGGCTTAACTAACGCACTTGCAACTTTCATGTGTTTGATGAACAACATATTTCATCAATATTTGGATAGATTTGTACTGATATTCGTTGATGATATCCTGATATACTCCCGCACCATGGAAGAGAACAAGGAGCACCTCATATTGGTACTACAAACTCTTTAAGAACATCAGTTGTATGCTAAGTTTAGCGAGTGCGACTTCTACAAGGAAGAAATACAATATCTGGGACACATAATCACAAGGGAAGGGATTGCAGTGGACCCTGAAAAGATAAGGACCATAATGGAGTGGCCTGTACAGAAAGATGTAGCAGACATCAGGTCCTTTATGGGGTTAGCGGGTTACTACAGATGATTTGTGGAAGGTTTCTCAAGGGTAGCATATCCTAATACCTCCTTATAGAAAAAAGGAAAGGCCTTCAAATGGACCCTGGAATGTCAAAGAAGTTTTAAACAGCTTAAACATCTGCTCACCATGACACCCATTTTGAGCATAGCAGATCCTAATAAAGACTATGTGGTGTGTACTGACGCAAGCAAACAAGGTGTGGGAGGAGTGTTGATGCAAGAAGGAAAGGTAATTGCCTATGAATCTAGGAAACTCAAGGAACATGAACAGAAGTATTATGCCTATGATTTAGAGTTGGTTGCTTTCATACACGCATTAAAGATGTGGTGACATTATCTTGTGGGAAGGAAATTCTTGCTGATGACTGACCACCACAGTTTGACCAACTATTTTATTCAACCCACTTTGAACGGCAGGCAAGCGCAGTGGTAGATTTCCTCAGCATTTTTGACTTTGAAATTAAACATCTGAAAGGGAAAGAGAATTGGGTGGCAGATGCCTTAAGTCGAAAGGTGCAATGTTTGTATGAAATTTCCTACAGTAAATGGAAGAGTCCCTTCGAGGAAATGATAAAGAAGATAGCAGAACAAGATGCTATGTACCAACAAATAAAACAGCAAGTACATCAATTTGATAGCGAGAAAAATAAGCAAGGATATGAAGTGGATGACGCTGGAATATTGTACTATAAGAAAAGGTTATATGTACCTGATCAAAACGGCATTAAAAATCTGATTCTCGATGAATTCCACATCAACCACTACGCTGGACACCCCAGATATTAGAAAATGATCACTGCGATTCAAAAAGAATACTATTGGCCGGGAATGAAAAAGAATGTGGCTGAGTATTTGGCATGGTGCTTGGAGTGTCAACAAATTAAGGCAGAACATCAACATCTAGCAGGGTTACTACAGCCATTACCCATTCCGGAATGGAAATGGGAAACCATTTCTATGGACTTTATAACAGGGTTGCCTAAGACAAAGAAGAATAATGATTCCATTATGGTAGTGGTAGACAAGTTAAGAAAAGTAGCACATTTTATACCTGTGCAATCCACCTATAGAGCTGTATAGATCGCCCATATTTTCATGCAGAATGTGTTTAAATTACATGGACTTCCAAAGATAATAATTTCAGATTGTGACGAGAAGTTCATGTCGGCCTTTTGGAGGACGTTATTTGCAGAATTGGGAACACAGCTAAATTTCAATACAGCGTACCATCCTCAGACAGATGGACAAACAGAGTGGGTGAACCGGGTAGTTGAAGACATGTTACGAGCATATGTAATGCAGCAACCAACACAATGGGAGAAATATTTGCACCTAGTTGAATTTGCATATAATAACGGATATCATACTTCACTACAAATGAGTCTTTTTGAAGTATTGTACGGACGGAAATGCTGCACACCCTCAAGCTGGGGGGGCCCTGAAGACAAATTAAGATTGGGGCCAGAGATGCTTAAGGAAATGGAGGATATGGTGAAAAGGATACACTCTAACTTAAAGGCCGCTCAAGATAGGCAAAAAAGCTTTGCTGATCGGAAAAGGCGATTCAAAGAATACCAAGTCGGTGACCATGTTTACGTAAGAATTCAAGCCCAAAAGAGTACACTGCAATGGAGTGGGTGTGCCAAGTTGGCACCCCTTCCAAGTCTTGGCAAGAATCAGGCCAGTGGCTTACCAGCTCGCCCTGCCAAGTCACATCCGAGTCCACAATGTCTTCCATGTTTCTATATTGAAAAAATACATTTATGACCCTAAACATGTGATCAGATGGCAAGACATACAGGTAAGGAGTAACTCTAGCAAAGTGGTCTAAAGGTTTTCTTTACAAGAGACTGATGTAGAATATTTCATGTTGCAGGTCGAACCGAAAGGCGAAATCTTGGTTGAGCTGCTGAACATTCTCGACTGGAGAGAAGTACAACTGCGGAAGTGAGTTATTACCCAAGTTAAAGTGCAATGGCAGCAGTTTGGGCCTGATGAGGCCACTTGGGAGAATGAAGATTTCATGAGAGAGGCTCAACCGAAGCTGTTCTTAGTTAACAAACATTGGGACAATGTCCAATTTCAGGAGGGGGAGATGTAATGCCCCAGAATTAATGTAAATATTTAAATTTTACTGTAGTAAATGAAAGACTGCTGAAACATTACTATCAGGTAAAATTTAATAATATTGCTTTTTTTTGTAATGATCTTTAAAAGTTGGAACTTCCCAAGAAAAGGGGGAGGCTAGATAGTTGTGAAATCCCCGAACCCTAACTATTTTTCCCCAACTGGAAGGGGTTTCCAGAGAAAAGAGGAAAACAGGGGGGGGCAAGACTTCACTATGCGGTAGAGGACCGATAGGGAGCAAGAGAAACGAAGCTTGCCAAGTCTGGTGATGACCGGATGGTAAGGGCGCAAAGCGCAAATAATTGTCAGGGACTGTTTGTCCTTGAGTAAGCTAGGGGGGAGATTGGTCTCGAAGGACAATCTCATGGTCGGGTGGTTGGCTAACTGCAGAAAGTAGTGGTAATTTATTTCTAGGACTTCTTGTTGGACAAGAACTAGGTACGAAGTATTAACCCACTCATTGTTATCGGTAGAAAAACTGAGGGATTTGTTTCTGTAAATTAGCTTTATCAAAGGACTACAGCTAGTAGCTGTACACAAAATTATCCACAGTAAAACCTAAGGAATATCTTCTGAAAACAATTTTATAATTTTTATTAGTGGATCTCGATAATAGTACCTTTAATTAGAAATTAACTTTGTGAATTAACTATTCAAAAGTCACCAATCTGTATTATGGAAAACTGGGTTTATATATTGGTTTCATGAATAGGGTTTATTGTACAAAGAATCACGACAACATTTCAGTACTTAATCTAAATAACAGTGGTATCAGGATTAATAGAAACCATGGCCGGACTTTGTTGGGTCCCTATAATACTAGTGATTACCCCATTACTATTGAGTTATACCCCTTATTATATTGATGTACCCATGTAGTACCCATATTGTTACTATTGTGCCCCATAAAAGCCCACTATTGTTATTA
>APFE030245593.1:8484-24275 GCA_000404065.3 Pinus taeda
CTAGAGCCTTCTAGAAGAGTTTGTGACGTGTATTGAGCGCCTCCAGATGGTTCATGCACCCCTATGATAGAGGAGCTTATCCCATCAAGAGAGGAGCTACCCCATCCAAAAGAGGGAGTATCCCATTGATGTTGGAACTGAATAACCTCTTCTAGAATACTATAAATACACGCATTGGGGCCAAAGGAGGGGAGGTTGAAAGCTGAACATTCTAAAGGGTAAATGCTGCTGGAATTAGGACTTCCATTTGTTGACTTGTGAGGAGAGATCACTATCCTTCCTTGTTGCCATAGTGGGAGTGGGTGATGGGTGAGCTTGTCAAAGTAGAGGAAATCTCTCGTTGGACCCTGGGAGGAGCTTGCACAACACCAAGGCTCAGGTTGTAATGGTTCCTTTTTTGTTTCCTTAATACAAATAAGTCCATTCTTCTCAATGATTTGTTGTTAATGAATTATTGCATGTACTCCTTGGTCTATGTGATGAATATGCTTTGTTTTATGAATTATTCAGGTGTTATGTAATCGTTTTTGTCTTGTTAGTGTATGCAGGTCTTAAAGTGAAGGAGGAGCTCATCTGGATCAGCAAGGCTGGACTGCTACAACAAGCGTTGGACCTAAGGTAAGATCGGAAAATACTTGGTTTCTCATAGTATAATGTATGTTTAGAGAAGGATTGCTCTTGTTTGTCTTGTTTGTCACTAGAGAGTCTTAGACTCCTAGGGAGGTTAGGTTTGTCCGCAAAAATAACTCTTTCCGCATGACACATATTATGGCCGATCCTTTAACAATGCTACCTATCAATGCACCTATGATCATATCCATGGAAGTATTTATTGGATAAATATAGACACTCCAACTCTTGTATCTCTGTTGTCATCAGTTGTGATTCTTTTATTTATATAATTTGATCCTTAATGGAAAGATAGGCTAAGGGGATTTCTTCCTCTTGTGGAGAATTCCTGAAAATACCTTATCCAGCTGATTGGAAAACTCTTGCATGACCAGTTTGTTGGTCACATATCATGACATAAGATGAGGGGATATCTAACAACCGAAGCACATTATGTATGTGTCCTCTATATCTACAAACCAGTTTGTGATATCTCGAAGTGACTCGTTCACCTGATTGGTCATACAAGGAGGGTCGATCTCAAAATTCATGTGAGATATGACTACAAAGAAGTGTTCACTATTTTTTCATATACGCCTCTCAAGCTTGTTTCTGATAACACTCAATAGTAGAAGTAAACCAAGAACTTCTCCTCAAGAGTCCAGTTCTTGTTTATCCCTAGGAATGCATATTATGCACAAATTTCATCTAACAGAAATGTAGACATGTAGAATTCTGGTACATGGTTCACCCATAAATATTCTTTTTCCTTCCCTACCTAATGTTGCAATTCAAATGATAGGATATTTTTCCAATTGAAAAATCTCCCACGAGTAACTACTATATTGAGCATTTATATCCAATTCTCTTGGAACAACTCAACTTTATTAAGCCCATATAACCTAAAATACATGGCTATCAAGTACTGATAGACATATATGAGAATCTTTGTTAGATAAACTATAGATGGGTGATGGAAAAACATGGAAGGCTCTTGAAACCATGTTTTGATAACATCAGTAGTGTCAAGGGTTTCCCATATCATGTAGAAGTTGTCGTTTACATATTCATTAGGCTTGAGCATCTTATAATATGTGTAGATGTCTTCACAAGAATAGGTGGAAAACTGACCGCCACTCTCACTATGTAGCATAATGTGAGAATCATCCATATGTATAATAATTTGTTCAATTACTTTTGCACATGGCATGACCAGGAATCTGCATGCAATCATGTGCATCTTGGAATTATTAATGTTGACATATGCATGAAAATATTCTAAGTCCCCTGGAAACTTATCCTGCATAAACGTGTTGTATATTTTTCTTCATGTGACCTTTGAATACTTATCAATAAAGCATTGAGTATATGTGTATATGGGAATGTTAGGCCTCATAACTTCCATAGGTTCATCAACGCTTTCTTCTAAAATTTATTCCAAGGTCACTTTGTAAGGCGAAATGTATACAACATATGATGAAAAAGTGGTATTACTTGTAGCACAAACACCTGTTCGGGGAAACACACTCATGGTGATAGTTTTAGCTTCAAACAACCTAACTATGTAGCAATACTTGTAAATAACTTACAAAGAGCCATCATAGATTATAGATCATGAAAAACTATGAACGACATCATAAAATAACTTGTACTCATGAGAAAATAGGCATGAAAATGAGGAGCGTGCACTTTTAAATCACGAAGGGATAATGCAAGGTCATTCAAGGCTTTGCAATGTGCTCATGCGCTCAAGCAAGGGTAAAAATTAGCTAGTGTGCATTGTTGCACATTGAGGGTTCGAAGGGATGGAATAAGGGGGCTCCAAGTCTTCCTTATGTTCCCATGCACTTAATGAGACAACGACGACGCACTTTCGTACTCCAAAAGGATCAAGGAGGAGATTAAAAAGTATTCAGACCTTCATAATGCACCTATGCACTCAAGGAAATGGAGGACTCATTGTTGCATGCCGAAGGGCTAAATGGTGATGCCCTCAAGAGAGGCTGCAATCCTTCATGGTGTAGAAGTGTGCTCTTGAGGAAAACTTGATCAAACAGGGTGCAGTTTTCGAGGCTAATCGAGCTTCCAGCTCAAGAATTATGCTCTACTTGTTAGAAGCTCTGAAACAATTTTAAACAATAGAACCTGATGCTAAGATGAGGAAGAGAAATATGTACAAAGATTTATATCTCTTGTCTCATGCATGGTGGATGATGAAAGGTTTTAGGAATGTGAAGAGCTTCCGCATGCAACAACAAAATAACACTTGCAATGTGAAAATTCAACATAAACGCCAATAAAGAAACTAAAAAATAAGAATCGACAACAATGATAGCAAGATTTGGTAGTGAAATTATGAAACAAAATGGAAATATTTGACATGCAAAGCTTACTTGTTGCACTGGTTAATGAAGAGATTCTTGATTCCTAGTTGTGTGCCCAACTCAAATGGAATGATTATGAAATAAAATTGATTAACTATGTCAATTTAAAGAGGTTAACCTGAAAAATTAATCCATGCATGAGTTCCACTTGTCGTCAACTGAATGTGTTAGTTAAAGAAGTTAAGTGGGATCCTATTTTCTAGGAGTGTGCCCACATACAACAAGGTTGGCTCATGTGTGCACTTAGGATGGCCACATGTCTTCGACACAAAGAAGTGTGCACATGGAGGGTGCATATGTTCAACATGTAGGAGTGCGCTTAGGTTAAGAAAATGTCTTCATCAATTTTGAGTGCGCTTTTTCTTTTATAAATATTTGTCTTGATTTTTTCTTTTTCATTCTTTTGTGTGATTTTCAAGTGTGTGCATGGTGCTAAGGAAAGTTTCTAAATCGATGAATATCATGAGTTCACCTAACCAAGAAATAACTAACTGAAATGTTTCTAATGGTTAAGTGACAATTCTTAAAAATTGACCTAGGATGATGTGACACTAGGAGAAAACACATAGATAAAAAATCAAACAACATGATGACTCAAGGGGACTTGAAATGGTAGTTAATGTAGGCTCCAAAATCGGCATGGGAAAAACATTGGAGAGTTGATTTCACAGCGAAAAAACTTGGTGACACACTAGAAGAAACCCAACGTCTTTGAAATGGTTTCATTCTAAGCACAAAGTCTCATTTCTTCAAGAAGTATTGACTCGGTTTCCTTAGCTCCCCACTTTTACCTGGTTAAAGATATAGTATCCTATGTTCCACTTCTTGACCTAACACAACAATACAATAAGTTGTATCGTTATACTGTCGATGCAAGTAAGGGTAATATAGCATGGTCATTTAAGGAAATCAGAGTGGGAGTTTTACATATTTAGTGTTGTTTTGCTACAAATAGGTCTCAACAATATGCCGATAAAGTCACTTCAGGAACCAAATCGTTGCTTTGTTGCCAGTGAGTCTAGAGAATACCCTCACAAAGTTGTTTGCTTTACCTCCCTACATAGGAATCCTTTCGCTTCTTTCACCCTTTATTTTTTTCTTTTCTTTTCATAGGAATGTGCATAGTAAATTATTATTTTTCAATGCACGAAAGAGGGAGCTTGACTTATTGAGATCAACGAAGGTTGCTCCTTCAGAGATAGGTTTTTAGATGTCTGATGGTTTGATTTCTAAAAGTTTTCCTCTTATATTACTCAACATAGATAGATAAGAAAGAACCCACATATATTCCTAAACAAGACCGAATGCAAGAATAAGAATACTAAATAGATGCAAGATTCATGGTTTTCTTATAGCTTTCCGACTAAAGGATCTTATTTTCCATTAAAAATTATTTACTGGAAAGAGATAACTCATATCAAGGAAGAGAGTAATAGATAAGCCAAGGATTACGTAATACTATAAATTTCCTTACAAAATATTAGCTAGGTCATCTCAAAGCTCAAAATCAACTTTATTCAAGGACAAAGAAAACTGAAAGAATCAATTCCAAATATGAAAGATAAAAATATAGAACAAGAATGGAATGCATCCAACTACATGCAACCTATCCTAACCTAAGATAAACAAGAGGGGGTCAATTCATGTAAAATGAAATTTCTAATGTGGTCATAGAAGCTACTCCTAACCTTTAGACTAGAAGATGTGATCAAGCAGAATCAAAACAGGAAGCAATGCAGTGCAAAAAGGAAATTGTGAAAGCATCTACAATGACCAATAGAAAGAGGAAGTGTAACCACAATGGTGTATTACTTTCGACTACTCTTTCATGAAATAAACCCTACAACAGTAAAATATACCTCTACTATGACCATAGAAGAGTCACTCTGCGAAAATCATGCAAGTACAAGAAATGTGACATGGGTCTCGACTAATAAGAATATTTGGATGAGTCCGTAATGGGATCACGGAAATGAACACTAGGGAAATATAAACAAGAAAGACTAAAAAATGACATATCTGTGTCATAATCCATATTATTAGGTTGACCATAATCCAAACTATCGTTCACATGAGATTCTTTGATGGATGATGGAAAAAAGTTGTTAATATTCTTCCCTAATTCTACTTTATAGATGAGATATTTGCTTGAGATGGGATGTATCAATGGAAGATAAATTGTCAAATTAAATCTCCTCCACTTAGGGTTGAAGAATATTACATGGATAAAATAAGAATCCCTCAGGAGAGAGTCAACATCCCGTATGATTACCTAAATTATATAATTGTGCAAAAGAATCAAAAACTAACCAAACTCACAAATATCTTCTTGGTAACAGGAACCTGACATAACCATCAGTGTAGGCTAATGTTTCATATTCACCTGACTTAGCTTTGAATCTTGACAAAATTGATAAACAATTTGGGAAAACATAGCCATATTCTTATCAAAACAAGAGTCGATATTTAAATCATGAGGTTCAACAAAGGATATATTTTCAAGATTATTACCAAAATCCTCAATGATAAGCTAGTAATCTTCTTGATCAAATGGAAATATATGTGAAATAAAATTTTCAATAATTTCGTTAGAATCCATTTGTAATTGCTGCAAATACAAATCTTCATGTAAAAGAAAAGGGTCACCCATATTACTTGAACAATCATGACCATATAATTAAGAGAGGAGAAAATCATAGGGTCCTGATCATCCAAGGGTTAAATTTGATTAACAAGAAAAGGATTGACTAGAAAAATATTAAGATTAGAAGATGGTCGATTGATAAAATAATATGAATCTCCATCAGGGGAAATACATGAAAGAAATATTAGTTCTTCATCACCAAATTGATCTTTTGGTTTTATGATCGGTTGAGGTTCAAAACATGAAACATCAATGGGGGGCATGGAACAAAACGTAGGTTTGGTTCCTCCTCGAGATGATGAAATTATTATGGATTGGGATGACATGGGCAATTACATTTAAAATATTTCCTTGACATATGGACTACGAAACAAAATTTCTCATCTGAGAACTGCTAGTCCACATCCTCATCCAGGAACTCATAGAAAATATGAAGGAATCGATCAATGAAATGTTCAAGAGACTCATTGGTTTCCATTCTAATTTAATTTATTTCATTAAGAACATATTGGTATTCGTACTTGTCAAAAACACAAAATATATTATTAACCAAATGCTTGAAAGATGTGATAGAAGCAGTGAGCACAGATTACCACCATTGCTTCACATGACCATCCAATGTACATAAGGGGAATTTTGAGGTCTAAAATGGGCCTCCTAGGAAAAATGTACAACCAAAATAGACTTTATAAGAACCAATAGGATTCAGTATGATGATGTCAACCATGGGGGATGATTCACCATTTTTGGAGTAAAAAAATAAAAAGTTCAAAAAATAATAAAATAATAAAACTACTTTTTCAACTCATATTTTCAACTTATCTCCCTAAGGTTTAACTGAAATTTAAAGAAGTTGTACTGATTAGATTCAAAAATTGATTCCTCATCCAAGGAGTATTCATGTTTCATACATTTGATGGACCCTACTAGATGAAAAGTGAGAAATACATGAAAAAACGTGATTGCAATCACACTTTTCATGTCTTTATCATTTTTCATGTAGAAGGGTCCATCAAAAGTATGAAACATGGTGCTCCTTGGATGAGGAATAAAATTCTACATCCAATGAACGTTTCCACTTGAAATTTGAGTCAACCCATAGGGAGATAAGTTGAAAATGTGAGTCCAAAAAAATATTTTTTTATTTTTTCCCTCTAAAATTTGATGATGTAATGTAATATTATTTTATTATTTCCACTATTATTTTATAATTTCCTTAGAACACCCATTTCAGACCTCAAAATTCCCCTCATGAGAGTAAACAATCATTGAAGAACATATTCAGAATAAATGCCACTTTAAAAACAAAATTGAATGAATTCAGTTATGTAATCAAGGATGGTTTTTTGTATCCTTGCCATCAAATTTAATATGTGACAAGTTACACAAAAAGTCCACATGGATTGAATGATTTAAAGCTTCAATAAAACACCTAGAGATTATGATCTGGGATGAAGCCATTAAAGGTAAGAGATTCAAACACACTTCACACGATCAACTTGTCATCTGACCCTCCTTCTAGTGGCAAAAATGTTGATGGTGTTGGATGCCGCCAACATTGTAAGTGTATGTCACCTATGTGAATTCCTAACTAGACCTCACATTGCTTAGTTTAGGAGTACCATGTGTTCATACATTCCAACCAAGATTGGAAAGATTTAAAGGTATTCCTTGGGTACCAACCAACACAAGAGAACACAAACTACTTTTGGGTAGCAAGAACGTGAACTTTGTGAGACATATAGTGTAAGGTATATGAGGAAGATTTACACGAATGGTGAGGGAAATGAGCCACAAGTTAGAAAATTAATAGTACTATCCTAAAGGGGGACCCGAAAATAAAGATAAAGGCTTGCTAAATACTTGTAGATCGGTCCACATAGTAAACATTAATCGTTAAATCAGAACAACATTCATTCAATCATAGCCATAGTTAAGAAAAAAATTAGTTCATTAAATTAGTAGTAAATAAAGCGACATATTCTGCAAACATAAATATAATATTCCAACTACATCTATAATACATGTATGAAGGAATGTTGACTCACTGAGCTTCTATTTAAAAGTGTAAGATCACAAGTACATTGTTACATGAACGAAACATTGTATCCAATAGTGGAACAAAAATCCACAACTTTTTTCTTGAAAGGATAATTTATCTCTTATGTCTTAGAAGAGAATTCAAGGAAAAACCTCTAGAATCTAAAGCCTTCCAAAAGCCATTTTCTTAAGCTACGAGGAACTATTTATAACAATTGACAATGACCTTTGGGCTTCCTCATGCCTCTTTGACTTCTATGACTATTCATATTTTATACATGACTCATTACATTCCAATATGTGGTTTTCATTTTCCACGTGTGTCCCTTGGACTTAATTACATAAAATTTATTACATAAGACAATTTACAAAGAAGACGATGGCCTAAGAAGACAAAACTGACAATGGGAATAAAATCATCAAATGGATAAATCATTTTATTTCTCATGGAATTCATTTAGAATGTAAGTGTGCCATGCTTTGAACTCCTTTGCGATGGCTTCAACCCAAATTGGGAAGTCCCCTTTCTAGCGCATCTTCACCTCCAATGACTCTATCAATATATTCTTGAATCTTAATTATACATTATTCCACAACCATGAGAGCTTCATGTTCACTTTGACTGGTGCAAAGGAATACTGCAAAGTAACGTCTTTGGTAACCTCTAAGCATTCGCGTTATGTTGCTTTCTTATTTTGTTTAGTATATTCTCTGATCTTTTGAAAGATGACTTCTCTGCCTTTGATTACTTCAATAGATCCAATGGCAAGTGTCCCATGTTTTTTTGTTAGAGAGTCAAACCCCTTATGCAGTTAATTATACATAGCCATACTACTGACCGACTGTGATACATGATGCGGGTAGTTCTATAGGTGGAGTCTCAACTAAACTTTGTCTATTTTTCTGACAATCTTGTCCTTATTTTCCAAATTTTGTAGAGAATCTATATATTTGGATGTCGACTCCTGCATCTAGTCAGCTGCTATGTTTTATGTCCTCAGGATTTTCACCACTTCATGTGCATTATTTTGAATGCTAGTGAGAGGAGCCATGACCTATTTTATAAGTATCATCTCATCATATACTCACACCATGGTGTCCTCCATTGGCCCCTACTCTTCTTTTATGGATGACTACCATTTTGTGGTTTTGAATCTCTATGACAACTATTGGTTCTTCACTACAAGATGTTATTCATGTTGCTTCAATGCAACATGTTCTCTTCTCATCTTGAAACTCTCGTTCAACAAGTACTCATAGTTATCATGTTCTGCTATAGCAAATGCAACATTTGTCACCATGACTTCCCTCAAATTTCCTCTAGTGTTGGCGATGATCACCTTGTCCGTAGACACTTAGATTTTATTTTCATGATCCTTTGAGAAATATCTATGCCTCTGTTGCATGATCCTCTTCTTTAGTTGATCGAACATTACACTGCATACATCCATGACTATGTCTGCTGGTGGAGGTGTGATTCCCATCCCTCTAAATGGAAGATGATTGCCTGTGAGAGGATGTTCTCCTGGAGTATACAGTTCTTCTTCCATTGGTTGGATAATATATTCTTCCTTGAGCTTCTCCTCTTCTAGTTCTTGACTCAAATTTCCTTCTTCCAACCTTCATTCTACTTCTTTCACTTGGGACTAACTTTTTTTCTCTTCTCCTATCCTCCTCTTCTATTCTTCTTTTACCTGTTTCTTCTCAGGAAATTCGTCCTACTAACTCTTCCTCTCTTATTATTTTGCTTATCATCTCTCCTTCTTTGCTAGGATAAATCCTAATTTTAAGGGATAAACTCTCCATTTATTATTTCTCTCTCCTGTCAAAGAATATTTAATCCTTTTCTTGGGAGCTAGTTTCCTTGCTTGAGGTGTTATCTCCTCCTCCTCCTGCCTTTACAAGTCTTGAGATGATTGATGATGGGGTGAAGTGGTCTCCATTAATGGATGTTTCTTCATGTTGGCATCATACCAGTTCCTTATATTCTCATCTTCTTTATGGACATTGATGAGTACCCCGTATTATGACCGATCATTTGACAATGATGTGTGACAATTCACATATGATCATATCCATGGAATTATTTGGTAGAAAAATGTAGATTGTCGATCTGCTATATCTTTGTTGTTGTCACCTTGTGACTCTTTAATTCATACAATCCGATCTTCAATGGAAATATAGGTTAAGGTAAATTCTTCCTCCCGTGGAGAATTCCTGACAATCCCTTGTTTAACTAATTGGCAACTTCTTGGATGACGACTTGGTCACATATTGCGGCATAATATGAGGGGATATCTAACAACCACGGTACCTAATTTATGTACCTTTTGGAGTTGCAAACCAATATGTGATATCTCTAAGTGAATCCTTCACCTGATCGGTCATGCTTGGAGGATTGATCTCAAAAAACATGTAAAATGTGACTACAAAGAATTTTTCAACTAATTTTTCATAAATGCCTCTGAATCTTATTTCTGATAACATTTTACAGTAAAAATAAATTGAGAAATTCTCCTCAGGAGTCTAGTTCTAGTTCATTCCCGGGAATGCATACTATGCACATATTACATCTAAGATAAATGTAGACATGTAGAATTTTAGTGCCTGGTTCACCCGTAAGGATTCTTTTTCTTGCCAGACCTGACACTACAACTCAAATGATAAGATATATTCCAAATTAAAAACTCTCCCAGAGGTAACTACTATGTTGAGTGCGTATATTCAATTCTCTTAGAACACCTCAATGTTCTTAAGCCGAGATAACCAACAATACATGGCTATCAAGTACTGATAGACATATTTGAGAATCTTTGTCTGATAAACTACAAATGGGTGATGGCAAAACTTGGCAAGATCTTGACACCATGTTTTGATAACATCAATAGTGTCAAGGGTTTCCCATCTCATGTAGAAGTTTTTGTTTTCATATTCATTCGGCTTAAGCATCTTATAATATGTCTACATGTCTTCACTAGAATAGGTCGCAATATGACTTCCACTCTCACTGTAAAGAACAATGTGAGAATCATCCATATGCGTAATGACCCATTCAATTACTTCTACACATGGCTTGACCGGGAATTTTCATTTGATCCTATACATCTTGGACTTCTTGATGTTGATATATGCATGCAAATCTTCTAATTCCCTAGGAAACTTCTCCAGCATGAATGTGTTGTATGTTTTTCTCCATGTGACTTGTGTATACTTATCAATAAAGCATTGAGTATTTACATATGTGGGAATATTGGGCCTTGTAACTTCCACAGTTTCATTAACACTTGCTTCTAAAAGTTATTTGGAGTTCACTTTTCAAGATGATATGTCTCCAACAGATGACAACAAACTGGTAATACTTGTAGCATGAACACCTATTTTAGGAAACACACTCATAGTGATAGTATTAGCTTAATACAACCTAAATTTGTAGCAATACTTATAAATCACATAAAAAGAGGAATCACATATGATAGATCATGAAAAGATATGAATGACAACATAAAATAACTTGTATGCATGAGAAATTAGGCATGCAAACTAGGAGGGCACACTTTCAAAGCAAAAAGGGGATGTGCAAGGTCATTTGGGGCTTTGCAGTGTGCTCATGCACTCAAGCAAGGGAGAAAATTAGCTAGGGCACACGATCACACCCTAAAGGTTGAAGGAATGGAATTAGGGGCCTCAGGTCTTCCCTATGCACCCATGCACTCAAGGAGACAAGGAGAGCACACTATTGCACTCCAAAGGGAAAACAAATTCGGTTAACAGAGCTTTAGGCCTCCACAATGCGTCCATGCCCTCAAGGGAAAGGAGGGCATAGTTTCACATGCCGAAGGGTTGAAAGAAGATGCTTCGTGCCTTCATGATGCGCTCATGTGCTCAAGAGATGGTATAGTTCTTCGTGGTGAAGAAGTGTGCTCTTGAGGAAAACTTGATAAAAAGGGGTGCAATGCTTGAGGTTAATTGAGCTCCAAGCTCAAGAAGTGATCTCTACTTGTTGGAAGCTTAGAAACAAGTTTGAATAGCAGAACTTGATGCTAATATGAGGAAGATAAAGATCTACAAAGCTTTATAGCTATTGTCGCATGCATGGTGGAAGACAAAAGGTTTCAAGAATGTGAAGAGATTTTTCATGCAACAACATATTCACACTTTCAATATGAAGATTCAACATAAACTTCAGCAAACAAATTATAAAACTAAGAATTGACAACAAGGAAAGTAATATTTTATAGCGAAATCATGAAATGAAATGGAAAGATTTTACATGCAAAACTTACTTGTTGTACTAGTTGATGAAGATATTATTGATTCCAAGTTGTGCACCCAACTTAGATGGAATGCTTATGAAAGAAAAATTATTAACTGAGTTTATTCAAATAGGTTAACATGAAGAAATGATTCATTCTTGAGTGCCACTTACCCTCGAGTTAATGGGTTAGTCAAAGAAGTTAAGTGAGCCCCTATTTTCTAGGAGTGTGCCCACATGCGCAAATTTGGCTCATGCACATGTCTTTGACACAAAGAAATATGCTCATGGAGGGTACATCTATTCAGCATGAAGGAGTGTGCTCAAGGAGGGTGCACTCCTCCTTTGGGGTGAAGGAGTGCGCTCAAGTTGAGCGCATGTCTTCATTAATTTTGAGTATGCTTTTTCTTTTCTAGGTGTTTTTCTTGCTTTTTGTTTGTTTTTTCATGCTTTTGTGTGCTTTTCAAGTGTGTGCATGGTGAGAAGGAAAGTTTGTAATTTGATAAAAATCATGAGTTCACCTAACCAAGAACTAACTAACCCAAACACTTATAATGGTTAAGTGAAGACACTTAAGAAACAATGACTTAGGACGATGCGACACTAGGAGAAAACACACAGATAACAGATAACAATTTAAACAACATGACGACTCAAGGGGGCTTGAAATGATAATTAATATAGGCTCCAAAATTGACATAGGAAAAAAAAATTGGAGGGTCATTGTCGTAGCAACAATAAGTTTGTACATAAATTTGATACTAAAGACCGCTTAAAGAGTGATTAGGTAGTTTCAAGGTGTTGTTCATGGCAATTGATTCTAGGAAGTGATGTTTAGGGAATATGTTCTAGGTGATTTCCTCTCCTAACCATGGTGATTGATCTCAACAAGAATTTGTTAGGTAGTAAGTCACCTCTTTGCCCATTAACCATGTTTAATCCTTAAGACTCATATTTACTGGACAAAACAAACTCTTGGTATATGTATCAAACTCTAATGCTAAAACAACACCAACCATGGACTAGAAAATATTCATAATGTGGGTTTGGCACATTTTTGTTTAGGTTCTATCTTTCCATTTAATCAAGGCACTTGTGTCCTTCTAATAGATTACAGATAACCTACAACGATTTTTTTGTTGCTCAAGGAAAATATTACGGATGGAATTATTATCTTAAAGTTTAGAAACATTAGTGAATCTTATTAGCTCCTAATTTTCAAATTGTAACATGTTTAGTGATATTTTTGTTTAAACAAAAAAAGCATCTAATGATTTTGTTGAATGTCTATAAAATTTTGGTGATTTTTAAGGTAAATTGATTTTACATTATAAAATCTTGGCAAATCTTATCTTTCAAAAAGGGGTGGAAATTAGCCCACCTGTGAATATTAGCCCATAAAATTTTCCATGGTCCTGATCATAATGTTTTTTTTACATACTTCTTATGGTTCTGATTTGTGATAGCAACATTTTGATAATTCTCATCAATAAATTCTAAATAAATTATGTGTTCTTCCTCAATAGAGGTAATTGGTAAAATATTAACAACCAATTTCAACAAAGGGATTTCAAATTCAATTAGAAGAATGACCTCCACTCCATCCACAAGCTAGAAAGGGGTGAAACCAATCACATTTTTAATAGAGATCTAGTATACCTAGAGAGAAAAATTAATATTAGATGTTATCTTCAATGTTAATTTCTCAGTTTTGACCATTGTCATAAGAATTGTATGGTAAGTAATTTTCTTGATGAAAACCCATATTAATACTTTGATTATATCATCATTTTATTTTTAAAATGAGTACCATGCTCTATAATGATTGGTAAGGCACACCAATCCTAGTGATAATAATAATTATTATTGTTATCCAATTTTAAGGTTGTGGCCAAGTCAGCCACCAAATTGGTGTATGAGACCATGTTTTTTGTGGGACAAGGGACCCATCTCCACACATTGATTTGACTATTAAGTCTACTAAGGCATGCATACTCTACCCCCCTCTCGTTTTGAACTCATTACTTCTTAAGAGCAAACACATGCTCTTAAAAAAGGTTATTTCATATGAAAAGAATCACTATATTACTACCATCATGGATCGATCTTAACTTTGGACCTATCAAGTGTCGAAAAAGAACAAAACTCTCATTTTGCAAACCAAACCTCAAATTTTACATTAAAAATAAGTTTGCACCTTCAGAAATTTATCTGTCTTAGTGCTTAATAGATCTAGAGTTAAATTAAATAATTATATTATTTGTTACATTATATTAGACAACAATTATTATATTATTAATTATATTATATTATATTATATTATATTATATATAATAATATATTTAATATTCTCTTATATAATATATTCATGTTTGAAGAATTGAGGCTTTTGTGATCCATAACAAGTTTATGAACAAATTTTGGAGATAATCACATCAAAATTCATTTGTCGACGTGTTTCAAACTAGCAAGTGTGGTTCATCGTTAAGACAAGATGAAGAACTAGATCATGGCAACATAGTAAAATGATCTGTTTAATACATTGCCATGATCTGGTTCTTAATCTTGTCCTAACGATGAATCACACTTGCTGTTTGAAATGTGTCGACAAATAAATTTTTGCATGTGAGTTATCTCCGAAATTTATGTTCATATTTCATGTTTAGTTATATATATATTATAATATATAATATATTATATATATATATAAATATATAATTTAATTTAATCATATTATATATGATATTAATATATCACGTTATAATTAAATTTTACAATATTATTATTAAATTTCATAATTAAACTTAATCTATATTAATATAAAAAACAAAAAAATAAATCTCACAATATTATTCATTATAATCATATATTAACTTTTTATCTTAAATAATTAATATAATAAATAATTAAATTTAATATATTATAACTAGTATTATTATCGAAAGATTTCTGGAATCCATACATGTAAGAGAGAAGTATTCGACAAAATCACATAAAAAATTTTATATTAAATTATTTAATATATTATAGTCTAATATTACATTAAATTCACCCATCGCAATATAACATAACATAGGTTGCAAATACATAAATCAAATTATATTACTCCCCAAAGTACAATACAATTGGCTTATTGTCAAATCATTTACAATAATATCAAACATGATATTTCACTTGATTTCCACAAATTTAATATTATGATGGCATAATCTATACCACTTCATTCACTAGTTCATCCATAATATTAAAAGTACCTTTATATTAAAAAATTATTTTAAGTATAAAAATTATTTCTTATTGCAAAATAAAATGATTTATAGTGATTTAAGGAATTATTTGGATAAATGAAAATGAAAATAAAATAAAACAATCAAATTTTGAATTTTATTTTAAATGTGAAAATAAAACACAGTATTCATTATAAATTAAGATTAAATATTTTAATTAATTTCAATATTGAGTCTAAAAGTTTATCTATATGATGCAACTTTTATCTATTTAATATATTTAAAAAAATGTTAGAATAATCATATTTTAATGTGTGTATAGGAAAAATATTTTAATGTGACTATCAATCCAAATATTTTAATAAGAATTATATTAACATTACTTAAAACATATAATTAATAAAACTATTTTAATTATGGTAAAATATGTTTAGTATCATTACATATGTATCATATATTATTTTTAAAATTATATATATATATATATATATATAATATTATATATATATTATATATATAATTCAAAAAAAAAAATTATGAATTTTTAAACTTTATTTAATTTCTAATTTCTAAAATACATTTAATAATTAAAAATTAACACATATATTTTTATACAAAAAATTTATTTCTCTACA
>APFE030245593.1:27622-50788 GCA_000404065.3 Pinus taeda
TTTATAACTAATAAATATTAAATAATTCATTTTTAGGATTTATAGCTACCTAATCTTCAACAGCCAGTTCTTAACAGGTAGTCCTCAACGGCTAGTTTTCAACAGCTAGTTTTAACCCTCGACAATGATGCATCTCTACTATTTATTCATGAAGATTGTATGATTTTCTCCACCTTGTCTTGAGAATGAACCACATTAGTTGGTTTGAAACGTTAACCCAATTCTCAAAATGTGATTAATCAGAAAGACATTTATCTTCACATATGGTTAGTTTTACTTAAAAGTATTATAAAACGTAGTTCCACTCTAACTATGCTATTGTTAATATTACAACCCAATACAATGGAGATACTATACACCTCTCAGTTAATAAAATCATGTTCATATAAAATAAGATAATTTTATACCAACTTTTAAAATTATTTTAAAATAATTAAAACGAAAACCAAATAAAGTTGATATTATTTGTATTTTCATATTTCAATTGGATACATAAATAAACCATTTTAATATTCATGTAAACTAATTTATTTTAATATCAACTATAAAAAATCATGAACATGTACGTATATACATGAATCACAATAAAATATTTCAATATATAAAATTAAGTAATAATGAAATGTACTTAAAAATATATCAAACGGGAAAGAAAAAAAAACATTATCGTGGACAATATAATTCATAAATAAGGTATATCAATATATATCTTAACTAAATTATTTCAACTTCAACAATTTTTTTTATGAATAAAAAACATTGTATTTATATTGCCATGGCAAAAACAAGTACATTCAGATTTTCATCAGCTCTTCCTACCTCATTCCGACTAGATTTGTTGGCAAGGAGAGTTGGAATATGAAATGGAAGACTTAGCAATTTACCCCTTATTTCTGGATGGTTATAAACCCAGACAACCCAAAAAGATAACAAAATAAGCAAACAACCTATCAGTGGCATATAAAAGTCGCAGATGCAGATGGTGCATGGTCCAAATTTCTAGCAGACCCTGTTGCTCGTGCATGTGATAGTCAATGTGCTCTAGGTAGCCCTCTAACTCTTGCAAGCGTTCATTTTTTCACCTCTAGCTTCTGCGAACATTATCCAATTGTTACATAATTTCTGACTGAGTGAATTATATGTCATTCAAATAAGCCACAATTTCATTTCATTCTTCATATCTATGATCTTCAAGGATATATAGGTTTGCCTAGATCTCCCTTAATTGATCAACAAGCAATTCCAAGGAAGATGCATGAACAACACAACTAGGAGAGAGAGCTAAGTATTATGCTAACTCCTCCTCCCTGTCTAGACCAGCTGAGTGTTCCTCACTAGAGGATGAGGTGCCACCTATGTGAGACATTGGTTGGACATGTTTTCCATGAAATTTGCGGGGTCTTCCTTGCTGACATGACATACCTAGATGAAAGGGTTTCCCATGATTAGACATGAGCACACACCATCTTTCTCACAAGATCACCATCACACTGCAATCTCCAAATTACCCACCACGAGGCAATGTTGTTGCATAAATTCGATTCAATTATACCAATGCACCAGGACAAAGCTTCCCCCGACCTGCCCCGACACTACAGAAAGGAACTAACCTTGAAAATGGAGGTGCGTCCAAAGACTTTACAAGGCGAAACACATGGAGAAAATCCAAGAACCTCACATACTATTGAAGGTAAACTGCCTTAAATAATAAGGCCACACAATACGTATACAAAAACTCCCAGTTCCACCCAATTACCCACCCAATATCTAAACCAAGACAGATTGGGGCCACGTAAGAAAAGGAGAGCCACAATTAACCATAGCTCCACAAAGAAAACCACAAATAACTCCTAAAAGGGACTCGAGACACCAGGCTAAAATATTCAACTAAGTCACACTACCAAAAACCCACAGGAACTCTGAACCAAGTCCTATCTCTATAGCCTCTAATAATGACGAGATTGAGACAGATTTTCCACCCTTTTGCAAGGGAAATAACCATGACAAGGCCAACGGAAACAGAATTAAATGCAACCAACAAACACCAACAAGGGAGGTAGCACATTACCAAAATTCTTCGACCCTAATGATGCCACTAATACATAGAGAAGATAACTGATGGATGGAAGAGCAATGACAAAAAAATAAGACAATCAACCTACAGAGCAATAGCTCCAAGCACAAATGCATCCAAGTCCCAAAAAAAACCTTGAGAGAAATACCATACACAGGGGTCAAATTTTGTGTTTAATCCCTCACCACCCCGCCCTTTCGTTTATCACCACAAGCATGAATATCAATCATGACCATCACCACCTTCCACGATGTCGCTTCTCATCACCCAACACAACCAAATGTTCACATACCACATCGAAAGCATTATACTTATAGCTTCCTTCTCCAAAAGCATCCTTCATCGAGCAATGTGTCCAACACCTAGGCTCTTTATCGCCTGCATGGGAGACAAGTGGCTAGGAGCTGGGATTCCAAGGCCCCCTCAACCGAGATTTGGTCACCCCCATCGGAGGTTCAATTTCAACAAATTACATATATAATGTGGTTTAAAATAATAATAATAATAATAATAATAATATGCTTATTGTTATAGCATTTCAAGTGACATTATTTTACATTTTGACCCTTTTGTTAAGGGTTAATTTTGAGTGGAACAAATATTTGTTGGCATTACATGTTTAATCTATTTATTATATGTATTAAGGGACTTTAAGCGATTGAATATATTATATATATATATATATATATATATATATATATATATATATATATATCTATATATATATATATATAGAGAAGGAGAGAGAGAGAGAGATTCATCTTAACCATCATCTATCAAGTCTCTAGAGGGATGCAATCTTTGGAGGTGTCATTTTTTTACATTATATAAAAGGTTTGCACCTCAAGAGATTTGATCCCTCTTAGATATTACTAGATAAATGGTTAAGATATGTCTATACTAGTTAATTTTAATGAAAGAAATCAGACTCTACGCAAATACTAGATTTGTAGCATCATTGGGATGATATTCATCCCAAAACAAATATTTGGTTCTTCCTTTACACAAATTTGAAGTGGCCATGAAACTTAATGTTGGTCAATATCTTCCAAAACTACAAAAAGGAGTATGAGGATTATCAATCCTTGCATATGTAAATTATGTTAATAAACCCAAATCATCAATCCAAAATCAACCCATGATCTGAAGTTTAATTGAGTAGACAAATAAATGTAGGTTAATCAATTGAACTTTTTTAACTTCCCAAAAATTGTGTGCAACAAAAACATGAAGTACATTATTGCTATAGTTGGTCAGAGATCAAGGAAACATCTCATTGAGTTAAATCTAATCCAAACCAAGAATACAAAGTATAAGTGATTGATTTGTGTGATTTTCCTTAATTATTTTATATGTATATCTTAGCCATATGTAATTTATAATAAAGTCAATATTTACAAAATGTTAGCACAGCCTCAACACATTGTCATATGGACTCCCCATACAAATTGTGGACAACCTCTTGGCACAATTATTTGTAAAAGTAAACATAGCCAATGCAAAATTACTAAAGTAGTTAATAGCCATAATGATATAATTGTAACAACTTGCAAAGGAAATATGACATGTGATGAAATCTACTTCCTACCTCAAAAAGGGATAGATAGAAATGAAAAAGTTTCAACAGAGTTGGGTGGGAAAACATCTTATGTGTAAATGTTAACAAGGATAAAACTTTACCACGTATGAATGCAATATTTAGAAGTAAATGGTGAGAAGTGTCATCTGCATGGAATTTTATAGGTTGTAGCCATCCCATAAATGTGATGGCCACATGCTCAACATGACAATTCTAAGAATTTTTCAACTTCATCATGAGCTAATGAGTTAATGTTTGGCTTGTTGTTGATGACGATGATGCTTGCCATGAAACAAGTGAAAATGCAAATTATTGAGTTTGAACCTACATTTCCATGCCAAGGATTAGAAGAGACAGTGATGAAAAAGCATTTTTCTAATGATAATTCATTTAAAATTGGATCCTCGTTGTATCTAGGTAACTGAAGCATTAGTTTAGAAAAGGCCATGATTACTAAGACTTAAAGGTTACAAATTCTAGGTCAAACTCATGCAACATGAAAAATCATTTTGAATACTTTATCCTAATTATTCATCGGGTCAATACATATTGCATTGTTTTCTAATTTGCAATAATTATTATTCACTTGAAAAAAATTACTGTCTAAGTTTCTAGACAACATTTATCATTGTTATTGCCAATTTCTTTACATGGAAATATCTCAATTCTATTCCAACAAATTATTTTTATGTCATTTCTTGTGCAGTGACATCTATGATCAGTGGAGTTGTATTAGTTTGTCTGTACTATATAATTTTTTTCAAATTATATAGTTAACATTATGATTTTGTTTTAAATTTGCGGGTGATGTCAGCCCACCGTCGTATCCTTGGCTATGGGTTTCAAAGGTGGACATCATCCTGACATGTATGATACACGAGGTCGATCAGATAGTACAACTTTTTTGCACTGAAACCTCCACCGATGTTAAAAATACCAGGATTGGGAAACACGAGTTGAGAAGCCGAATCAAAAACTTCATAAGAAGCTGTGAGAACATAGGGGTATGTGCTAGAGCGCAAGACGTCGACATTCTTCATTGACAGGCATCCTAGGTTTTCCAACGAGCACAATTCCTAAGCTAAATTGTGGTGTTGATAGACTACTCCATTGATGAATGGCATGGGACTTAAATGCTTGGGCATCCGGTATTGTAAACAAGGATTATGCATACATACCCTAGTGGATCCAGTTTCGATGGGAGTTAACTTCTTAGGCTGCACATTATTCGTTTCGCTGGAATTATACTGCTTGTTGAGATCTGGTGCCATAAACTTAGATTTAAGAGTGTTGACAGACAATTTATTAAGATATTATCAATAAGCACATTCCTAATCAATTAGAGCCTCAATATATTTTAGTGGATTTTCCTTATGCAATGTGCACATTGTGTGAATCAAACTAGTCTTCTACACTTTCGAGTTCTCTTTCGTGTCCAAAGGATATACGCTATTTTCTTAGCATTGTCGCCCTCACTGAAGCTGGAATACACTTGTTTGTACCTACAACAAGGAGAATTCTCTTCAAAGGTGTTAATATAGATTTTGGGGGAAGCGGATTTCTAGATTCTACCAACAAAAAGCTGGTTAGTTTTCAATGTCTCTAGAACTAAGAAAATTCACGCTAAATTTGAAAAATGCTAGACTATGGTTTTGAAATATTCTGAGAGAATTGTTGATGATGACTCAAGTTAATTTTTCAATGAGCAGGCTCTCTTTGTGTTTGGTTTGTTGAATGTGGATATTAATATCGATACACCTTTTAATTTGGATGTGAAACTCAGTTTTGATGAGGTTTTTTGAGATGTCCCTGCAAGCAAACTCTACTTTAATTTGTGATTTTATTTCTTAACAAAAAAGTATGTAGTATATGGAAAAATATAAAAATAAAGCCAAAGTTTCAGTGTTAAATCGAGGTGGACATGTAATTAATTCAAATGGGAGAAAACAGAAATAATCTCAATGCAATGTTGTGGAGTTGAGTTTCGGTACTTTGAATGCAATCATGTAGAGGTAGACCAGTAGAAAGTAATTACAACTAATTCAGAAGTTGAGCTGTATTTCCATTTCCACAAGTCTTGTGAGAAAGGTCCCAACCTCGATTCCATATCGTGGACTTTTAAGTAGTTGAGGGGCCGATGTTATACTGGAATAAACATCTAGATAGAGAAGAAAAGAACCCCAACCTTAGGGAAGCCCGAGGCATAGACAAAAGCATGTGTAATCGTTTAAAATAAAATAAAAAAATAGTTATTCAAACTAGATTACAGTGACTTTTAATGCATTATTTCATGCAAAGTGAATACTATTTGGTTAAATTTAGAAGAATAAGATAAATAAATAGAGTATATTCAACTATTTATGAATTGAGGAATCATGAGAAGCAAAGAAACATGCTTGCGTGTAAAAATATAAAAAATATTTATAGCAGACTAGAATTCACATGTTTTCTTATATTTGGTTAAATTTAAAAGAATAAGACAAATAAATAGAGTATATTTAAACTATTTATGGATTGAGGAATCATGAGAAGCAAAGAGGCATACTTGCATGTGAAAATATAAAAAAATATCTACAGCGGAACTAGAATTCACATGTTCTCTTATAAATGTTCCCACACACAGGGGCAATTTATTTATTTATTTTGTTGACATATAACTTTGATGTTCTTGAACATCATTAGTTCAATTCCATGAAATATACTTGGGACTTCTTCTAATCAGCTTGGCTCTATAATAGATATGACTTATGGAAGGTTCCCTTTTTCCAATTAAAATTCGATTTAGTGCATTATATGTTCCTTTGCCCAACCATGCCGCGGGTGTGCGTTGCGGAACTCAAAACCATTTATTAAAATACTATAAACCAAATCATGCCTTGGAATGTGCGAATATGATAACCACGACATTACACGCATTCGCACATAAGCGAACAAAACCCACCAATCTACATGGATTACACTTGCAAGCTCAGGTAAGCCAAGAAAATTGATAAGTGGAATATGTGAACAGTCTGCATGGATTACACTTGCAGGCCCAAGAAAGCCAAGAAAATTGATAAGTGAAATAAACGGAGATATATTAAATCACATGACATGAGTTGGTGATCTTGAGCAAAATAAATAGTGGGTTTAAAAGAGTCATTTGGGGCGGTATTACTGAACATTACATTGACATAACCAATGAGCTCCAGGTCATCAAGAGTTAAAAATGTTACCAATGGGAGTAGCTATTGCTCTATTATGTACAATGCCTAGGCCCTCAGCATAGCCATGTGTTCCGGCTTCATGAATAGGGTCATTACGCACACCATTACTGTCACTGTTGTTGTTGTAGTTGCGGTTGTTATTAGGGTTATTAGCTGCATGAGATTGAGTTAATGTTACCTTTATGCTTCTGACTCCACTTCTAGGCCCCATAGTGCTGCTCCCCCGCCTGTTAGGGCCTGACAAATCCCAACCAAACCCACATTTTTCTAGGTTAGATCTCCAAAACCCAAATATCAAGATCCTAAATTCTTTCATCTACCTTGATTTCCAGCATGCAAATTCGTTAACCCCTAACGCATTTTACCACTGATTTCAGCCATCCAGTAGTTTCCCATGTACTAAATTATCCCTCAATGCAAGTATGGAAATTTGGGTAAGAAGACTTACCTCGGGGTAACATTGGTGCTGAGGAGCTCCCTATGCCATATGCAGAGAAGATTTCCTAGCACCCACAAAAAAATTATTCACAACCTGCAAATGGATTTGTCGCACAAGTTCTTGAAAATTTAGAAGTATTCGAATACCAGGCAAGCAGCATGCATTGCACAACTCAAAGTCGTTTATTAAAACACTATAAAGCCAAATCAAGCCCTAGAATGTGCCAATATGATAACCACGACATTACACGTGCACGCCCACAAAAGCGAACAGAACCCACCAGTCTGCATGGATTACACTTGCAAGCCCAGGAAAGCCAAGAAAATTGATATGTGGAATATGTCACCAGTCTGCATGGATTACACCTGCAAGCCTAGGAAAGCCAAGAAAATTGATAAGTTGAATATTTCATTGGATATTCCATTGGCTGTTGGGAAAATCAAGTGTGCACTGCATAGTGAAGAAGCATTTAGCTAATTAAAGAGGCTTTTACATAATATTAATTGTTGCAGTTTTTAAACGTTCATAAAAGAAGGCATACAGTTTTCAAGCTTTCATACAGGAAGGTGTACAGGAAGTATGAAGGCATAAAAGAATGTTGCGATGGGAAGACCTGACGAGTCCACTGCCTCTAAAATCCTTGCCCCACTAGGATCGAAGAAATTGGATCCCGTACTACTCCTTCAACTGCACTCTTCCTATCAATCTACAGGGATAGAGATTGTTTCTTCTGCTAAGGAAGATGATGCTGGTGAGTTTATCAATGTAATTTCAAATGGTGGACAATTTTTCTTCTCTCAAGAATTTTCTTCAAAATCACAAGTGGGTCGGCAATAACATAATAAATTGTTGTGTTTTGGCACTTTGTCGATATTGAGGTTAGACAAGGGTTAGGATTAGGTAATAGCAGCAAATAGCAGCAGAGCAATGGGCTCTTCTAAGGCCATGGGAAAGGAGTTAGTGGACTATGGAGCTCTTTAAGAAGGCGTAGAAGGTTGCAGACAAAGCTTGCCATAAATGAAGCAGAGGAACAATGATGCCTGGATTCCCTTAAAGCCCTCTATGCGTGTTGTAGTCAAGTCTTATATATATATATACATAATATTTATATATATATATAATATATATATATATATATATATATATATATATATATATATATATATATATATATTATATATATTATTTTATTTTTATTTTATATTCAGTGCTGTCAAAATGATCACAGAATCCTCCCAAGCTGTAATTTTGTTGAAAAAAATTAGTATTTGTTGTCTCATGTTGTTGTTATGTTGTTGTTGCTAATTTGGTTACTAACTAACTGAAAGCTTAGATTTTAGTAAAAGCATGTTAATAGAAAAATAGAAAAATGTTCAAACAGATAGAAGAACATGGTAACACATTGGACTATGAGCATTAACCATTAAACTTACCTCACTTGAAGCGATTCTCACAGTCAATCATGTCTTTTTTGCAGCGATTCTCAGGCATGTATTTTCTGCTCTTTTCTACAGTATGTAGGATGATTATTGAACATCTTTTCTACAGCGACAACGATTCTCACTAATTGTTGCATGTCTTTTCTCTATGATATAGGATGATTATTGCAGGTCATTGCTGTAGGATGAGAACCACAAGAACCTTTTTGCCTACGAGATATGATGATTATTGTGGGTCTTTGTCACAAGATGAGTTCTTGTGGTAGAAACAACCTGAACCTAGCATGTTTCATGCTCGGGCTGAATTTGTGGCCTGTCTCATCCTCAGATTGAATTTGGGCTGAATTTGTTACTGAATAACCTCTCTGTTGTCATTGGAATGTTGGCGGTCGAATGAAGTAGTGGTGTGAAGAATATATGTGGAATGAGGTAGTGGTGTGAATAATATATGTGTTCGCTCTAAAGTGAAACATTGGCAAGTGGTGAAACACTCAAGTGGAACACTGACAGGTGGTGGCAAATATGGCAAGTGGCATGAGTATCAAAAACTTTGGATAAAATTGTAATGTACGAGACTTAAAATCGCAAGGGGAATCTATACTTTGGATAAATGCTAAAATACCATTCCCACCTCATGGGCTCTACCATGAACAAGAGAGACTTTGGATAAACTTAACAGAGCCCAATCTTAAGGTGAATTCATACTTTGGATAAAACCTATATGCGAATTGCATATTCTGTAACTCTGGAATAAGACCTCTAAAATTAAACTTTGGATAAAACCATTGTTTCTGCAAATATGTTCGTTAAATACATTCGTCAATGCAAATTAATAGTGATTCAATGCCAGATCGATCGTTATATTCCCTGCAGTGCCGTAGGCAGAGACTAATAAGTGGTTGATATCTTTACTAAACTATTGAATACATATTCCTTTGAGAAGTTTAGAGTAATTATAGAAGCTAAAAATAGTTTTTGCGTGAGAGACACAAATACATAATAATTGGTAAAGCAAATGGAACATAGGTATGCTATAGTACAAAAGTGCATATGAAGAATATAGTTGTGTAGGCCTTGTTAGATTTTAAGTGTAAAATATTCTTCGAGGTTGAAGGTCATTCAACAACAAGGATGGAATCCATTACAAAAATATAAGTTTGAATCGATCGCAATGGAAATGAATTTAGATGGAAAGAATAACAATCACTTATTAAAGTCATTCAAGATAAATCTAATTAACAAATAAATAAAATATAGTTATTAATAAACAAATAAATATAATTATAAATATGTATTAGATATATATTAAATTTATATAATCACAATCATTATTAAAAAATGATTTTTTACAAATAAACTCTATCATTCATGATATGTAATGAACAAGAATGAGTCATACAATCACAATGACCTTCAAAAAAAATGTAGTGAAACTTCTCAAAAAAGATTTAAATGGAACAATTATGTACAATTAACGCATTCTAAAATTTTAAGATAGTATGGATATATACACAATATAATTAAATAAAAATTGATATAATATTGATTTTAATATAGCATGGATATATACAAAATATAACACTAAATGCTTTGATGTCAAAGGTTAATATTCTTTTCTAAAATAAGCATGTACAATTTGGCTAAAACATGGCTAATCATAATGACCTTGTAATTAGAAGGAATTATTTTATCCTCACTTTTAAAAGTAGGAACAATAAAATGCAGCATCTAAGGCATAGGGAATCCTTGCTTCACTGTCAAATTAAAGAGCTTGTTTATATGCATGATGAGGATAGATTCTCCCTGTTAAAAAAATTTAGCTTAGTAGTCTTCAATGTCCCCATCTTTCCCGTTAGTGAGCTTCTTAACCCCAAATTCAATATCTTCAAAGGAAAAGAAAACATCGTCTATAGGAGCATTCAAAAGAATTTCCATGGTGTTAGGGAATTCATAGAGGTTTTTAAGATAAATATTCGAGTGCTTCAAGGGAATTAAATGATTTTCTTTAGTCCCACAAATTAGAATTTTCCTTCAAAACTTTCTAGAATAAGACTTAGAGAGGTGCAACAACTACTCTTTATGTCTACTTATATACTATTTTTTATTTTTTCTAATAATATCTTTGTACATATGTATCTTATCAAGCTTCAAGATTTCATTAAGAGCATCCCTATTTTTTATTCTAATAATTTTGTAGCCATTATCATACCAAGGGTTTGTAGTTCTAGTATTCATTTTATATGACACCATGGTATAGAACTTACTAGTGGTAGCAGAGAGAGTTGTAGTAAAATTATGATAGAGGTTTTAAACATTATTCTTATATTTAAAAAGTGTAAATCCCTACCTAAATCCTTTAAGAAGAGAACCGTTTTATTCTTTCCATAAAGTAGGAAGTTTTGACTCTCACAGTTCTCATGCATGTGCTTGTTTTGTATGGTAATGTTTATAGTTAAGGCTAAAAGGTCTATGATCAGAGTCACACTCACAGTCATCTAAGAGGTCAAAGTTTACAATTTGGTTGGAAAGATTGATATCAAATATCACATTATCCACAATAATACTTCCAATACCATGCATAGAAGTCACATGGTTGGAGTTTGGCCACTTGATTACACCATCACAAATTATAAGGTTGAGAATTACAATGTTTGACTAACTTGATAATAAATAAATTTTAGGTCTTCAGAGTTTATCATGAATCAACTAGCTAAATGATGGTCCTCATCATGTTAGAAAGGATCAAGTTTTGAATAATTTCTTATAAGAATAGCTTTATTAGATGAAGTTATAACATTAAAGTCTCTTAACAAGAGGATATTATCTTCATTCCTTGTCAAATAAATATCAGACTCTAAGGTATTATAAGGGAAATTCTTATCTAGATTGGTTTTCTTATAAAAGGTAATGTCCATAGGTGAGAAATAAAAAATTATGATATAAATCCTATTAGCATTAATGACAGTGATTCACGGGGCCTTCGCTCAATGAACCTCTGATATAGGGCATGAGTTCATGTCATACTAATATATACCCTTAATATTACCATATATTGGAAAATAACTCTAAAAATCTAATTATTTAACCCCATACCAATACAAACCCAATACACCTTCATAATTAGAAAAATGCCCACTTTCACTAGATAGTGTAGGTATCCATTTTTCATTAACCATTTTTATACCATGTTGTATATTTTCATTAACATTGAACTCCATTTTATACCTGTCAATATAAAAAACCTTCACCCTCTATTATATGCTCAATATATTGTCATTTTTCCTCAATATATATCCCCCAATATGAATGCCCGTGTTACGGTATTGGTCCCACGATGATGCCCTCATGCAGTGATTTCAATCCAAATGTTCTAATTGAAGGGGTCTATCTTATGAATCTCATTGTGAGGAGAGATAAACATTTGTATATAACAAGTTATTCCTCCAATTACCTTATCAAAGCAATTCTTGTTCTAATTTGACCACAAAATGAATCCATTTATGTGAGGGGCCTTAGAATCATCATGCTACAAAGTTTAAACTAAAAAAAATAATATAAATTTCACTCAAGGTACACTTAACACAGGTCCTTTACACTAAGGAAATCCACGAAAGTTCTAAAACAATATCCAAAGTGTTCCAAATTCCTCTTTAGTTCTCTCCTTTTGGTCTCTATCTATGATAATAGCTTTCTTATTTCTAATGATTTCCCATTTTCCTTCCTTTCTATCTTCCTTTACCTCTTGAACCTCATTCCTTAATTCAACTTGGTCTGGTGAGATGAGGTCCTCATTTATAAAGATTCTTGTCCCTTCTAGGCATGGTGATTTAGTTAGTATAGAAAATTTATTATCACTGCAACTTACCCTAAGACAAATCAAATTATCTTTATGCATGAGTATCTTTCCCATCATTCTTGTTTTTATGAGGTAAGTTGTTTCAATTTGTGACTTATTTTTTAATTCTTCTTTTACTATTCCTCAGGTGTTCCCATCTTTCTTCTCTTGTATACCAATAATTATAAGATTCACGGCTCTTTTATTGCACTCATGATCTAACACAATTGGCTTGTTCATTTCCTTTTTGATGGGTTTAATGTCTAATTTATTATTTGTACTATTGAGGGCCATATTGTTATTTAGTTTTTTTTTAACTATTTAATCTCATTTCTCATGGTGTAACTTTTTTTAATTATTGATTATTTGATTTTTTCCATTTCTTGTATCCCATCTTCCATTATTCTTAGTTGAGTTTTGAACCATAACATTTGATTTTCTAAGAGTTTGAATTTGGTCTCCATCGTTGTAACTACTTCTATTTTATGTTATATTTTTATTTCTTCTATCTTTTCTTTTCATTTTCCATTAAATCAAAATAGTCATAATAAATTTGTAAAGCGACTTTACTTGGTCTCCCCTTGAGAGGTTGAAGTTTTAACATATGGCAAAATACTTATACTTAAAAAAAAAAAAAAAAAAATAATAAAGAAAGAAAGAAAAAAATAGATAATGAAACTTATACACCTAAATTTTAAGCCTATGTCAAAAATTAAAAAAATAATTCTCCACACAGTAAAATAAATCCACCCAAAGTATTATCAACATCCAAATGATATATTTCAATTTAGTGCAGAATCATTTATATTACAAACATCCACCTCACCACTTAATATTAGGAAAATCCACCACACAATAAAGTATATATTGCTTAATTTTTTTCAAAGTAAACTATTTATTATTAATCACTGTTAATTATGAAAACATCAGCATACTTCGAAAAGAACGACAAGGTAGTCTTAGAATTAGAAGTGAGATTAGTCCAAGAAGATTGAATCCCTCCTCCTCACCACCCAACAGTAACGCTGCCCATATCTCTGAGGAACAAATTCTTCTTAATGCAACAACAACAATTATAATTGAGGAGGCGGCATCGCCTTTTCCTCCAGAGAATCAACTAGATATAGAGGAAATGATAATGAGACACAAGAAGTTCCTCAACTAAGTAGTTAGGAGAGGGAAATGATACTACACGTTCCTATTCAATTCCACCACGAAATTAACCAAGGTCTACGAGCTTTAATTGAGAAAAACAGAAAAGCATCCAAGAAATGTCGATGAGATGGAAGAAATTCAATATATGGAAGAAATGTTCCTTCTAAAACCTGCGGACTAGCAACAGTTAGAACTATTATCATGTGTTGAGCCACGAACTCTCATAGTGGAAAGAAAAACAACGCGCATCATAACAGAATCCCCCGTCCAGCATTGTCCCTTATTTCTATCATAAGGATATCAGAAGCATATAAATAAATAATTGAGCTCAAAGGTTTATTGAGCTTAAAAGGTTATTTTACAGCTTAGTATTAGTATTGTTCTTTCTATCTATTAGAGAAGTCGATAATAATTGAGCTAAGAAATTTATTAAGGCTAGAAGCTCATTTTATAGCTTAGTATTGTTCCTTATATCTATCATAAGGATATCAAAGAAGCAGATAAATAATTAAGCTGAGAGGTTTATTGAGTCTAGAGACTTATTTTACAGTTTAGTATGAGAGATGTTTAAGTGGATCAGTCTCTAAGTTCCCTTTAAAATAAAAATAAAAATAAAAAATAGGAATTGTTCTAATAAAAAAAGTAAAGTAATAGTATTGCTATATTAAAAAAAGATAAATATAAGAAATAAAAAAATTGTATCTGTAACATGTTAAAATCTTAATTTTTTAAAAAATATTTCAACAAAAATTTAATGTAGACATAATTAAAAAAAATGAATATGCTTAATAAAAAAATGTGTCTGTAAGTGTTTTCAAAAATATTTTAACAAAAAAATTTAAACAAAATATTTGATCATCGCTTATATATATCTATATAAGAAAAATTTATTAAAATAAAATATTTTAAAATATATATAAAAAATAATTTTAACTATTAAAATTTTAATTTAATCTTATATATACTTATTTAATATTTAAAAATACAATTTAAATGAAAAAAATTTACACTTTAATCATTCTCGACTCATGTTAAATCAGTATTTAAATAAATTTATGCCCTCGATAATATCACTTCATCTACCCAATTTACCATATTAATTTTAAATTGGGCGACCAGGCATCGTAACTCTGGTGAGGTCACCTTTACCATCTTACTTGCATTCCAACATGGCTGGGTTTTGGCGATAGCTGTCAGTCTGCAGACAGCGAATGCCTAGATAATTTTATATTTCAGATTTTCACTCAATTTTTTTTATTAAAGTTGTAGAATGTATTTTAATTAATTTTAATTAGGTTGATAGGTCACTCTTCCAAATTATTTATTTTTCTTTTAAAAAAATGATGTATGGTATGGATTCCATATTTTCTTTCAGGTATATAAAAATATGAATGGGTTGAGATAGATTTGAATCCCTTATCTTATCGAAATGAAAAGTAATGTCTTAAAAGTATTGACATCTTAAGGTGGGCTAAAAGTATTTGGCCACATCATCCTAGACCAACATGACAAGGAAATGAAAAGTAATGTTTTAAAAGTATTCACTTCTTAAGGTGGGCTAAAAGTATTTGGTCACATCATGACAACCCTCATTATAGTATATTATTAATATTTTATAGTGACAACCCTCATGTATAACATATGATATGTTTTGCATGCTGCAGTTTATCCAAGAAGCACGTCAAGCCTACCTGGGGTTCACCTTATTTAAAACAATATGATGCAATATCATCGTATTACATCTTATCAAAATCAACTGCTTTGCTGTGTTTATGAAATCTAATTTATTAATGTATATCTAAAGATACGAGATATTGTACAACAATGTGATCAATTCTAAAGATAAGAGATATTTTACAACAATGTGATCCTATTGAACAAATTATTGAGTGGAACATATGTCGTGTACCTTACATTATTTAAAATATCCAAACATATAATATATAATGAGCATTATGATTTGGATTTTGTAACAGCTTGGAACACAACGTTTTAATAATATAACGATTAATATTTTTAAGGGACTGAGTGAGATTTGAAATAGTGGGCCACAATCTCACATTGAGATATAATTATTTGTGAAAAAAATGTGCACAACCTTTGAAGATTAAGTTTGTAACATTACAACTAACTTTGCTCTTTCTCTTTCACAATCACAATGTGGAATGAAGTGTTTAAGTTTCTTTAACAATGGGGAATGATGTCTCCAGCTTAATCTATCTAACAATTCAGAAGGAAGTCTCTAACTTAATCCATTGGTTGATAGATTTTCTATTGGTTCATGTCTTTTCTATTGGATTGAGGACCATAACACTTTTAGGATGCTTCCCTTATATATTTTTTTGGGAATTTGGAAGAGTAGGAATGCCTTCATTTTCGAACATGTTGTTTGAGATGTGAGGCTAACTTGCATGAATATAATAGCTTACTTTTAAGATACTTGTTCATGGTTTCCTAAGCCACCTAGCATGTCCTCTGTCTATAAGGAAATTGATTTTAAATCCTTGGTTGGATTTTTTGATGGTGCCTCCTTTGAGGGAGTTCGCAGGTCTGGGGCTAACATAGTGATGAAGCGTGGCCAACATTACCATTTATATTGGAGTGCAAGAGATGGTTCTAACAGTAGAGCATAGATGGTTCATCTCTGGGGAGTTCTGAGATGTGAGTCCTGGTTAGTAATTGGACAGATTGAGATTGTCGGAGATTCCAAATTTGTTATCGAATGGGTGGAGGGTCACTCTTTTCTTGGGACACCCTCTTTATTCCATTGGATGCAACAAACAAGAGCAATTATGGGGTCATTCATGAACATCTCCTTCTCCCATGTTTATCGTGAGCAAAACACATTAGTCGAATCTCTCTCCAAAAGAGGTAGAATCGCTCTCCCTCGGGTAATCAACTACTTTTTCATTTTTATAGCTCTCTAAGTGGGTTTGAAGCCTTTATTTTCTAAGAGGCAACACTTTTCTTTTTGGTTTCTTTTTCCTTACAACTTATGAATGTTTCAGACAATGTTTTGTTCTAGTACCTTCCCTTTTCCCCACGACGATGCTCTCGGAGATCCTTGTGTCTTTCACCACATTTTCTCTTCTTTTTTTTTAAGATAATATTTCTTGAGTTATTTGTAGAAAATTCAACAAAAAATTCCTCATTTAATTTTTCCTTTGAATTAAATTAGGAATAAAATTGTAATTCCACATCACACGACAATTTGTACAAGTTAACTAAGCTAATTTGACGTATTTGGCTCAATTAATTCGAGTTGAGAGTCTAACTTGAGTCATGTAGAGTGTCTCCTACTTTATAGGAGTCGTGGTTGAGTTTATTTTGAGTTGTAATTAATTAATTCAGTTTAACTGATTTAAAATCAGTTGAACTACTTCTAATTGACGGATGAACTAGTAGGAGGTTATAAAGTGAGGTGTTGCTTCATGTGTTCAATGAGTTGACTGATTATTCATTTATAATAACTCATGAATGTCATATATGTGAGTTACCTAGTTGAGATTGGAGTTCAAGGGTAGTGTACTATTAGTTGTATAATGATCTGAAGTGTACTAGTGGTGCATGCAGTCAAAGGAAGGCCTATGAGGATTGCACAATTCATATTGAAGAATCTCCCTAATTAATAGGGGGCTAATTCCCAAGGAAACAGTGCAAGGAAACAGGGACATGGGAAAGCCAAAATTTGGTTAAGTATTAGCCTAGGCTTATCTAGGAAGCTCTGAGACTGATCAAGATAGTGCAGACGTTGCTGAGGCTTGAGAAAAGCATTGTAATCTTCTCATATTTTCTAACTAATGCAATATACATATAGCAGGGGTTTTTAGCTTTACCTTTCCCCACGAAATCATTGTGTAATGTGTTCATTTAATTATTTGTCTTGTATGCTTCACGATTTGATAATCATTTATTTTTTTCTGCTGATGAGTAGAATGGGTTCAAGTATATTGTTTTAGTAAATTACAATTAGTAGTTAGAACCTACAAGGAATATCTACATTGTATCATAGCAGAAATCACTCTAGAAGAGGAGAATACAAGTTTGTATCTTGTAGGTGAAATTGAATTTGATGTATCATTCTTCAAAGGAAACAAGATGTCGTTATATGGATAGAGACTTGAATATGCCCTTGAGGGTAGTTCAAACTATATTTCTTGGAAGGACATGATGGAGGTGGTGTTGCAAGACAACAAGCTAAAGGAATTCATAGACAAAGATATTCCTAAGCCTCCAACAATAGATGTTCAAGATCTAGTAGAGTGGACAAAATGTGTTTCAAAGGTGAGAAGGATAATATTAGAAGGAGTTTGAGATCATATTGTTTTGAACCTCCACTGGAAAGATACACCATATGCAATGTGACAAGCCTTGATCCACTTGTTCTAGAATAAAAATGACCATAGGAAGCTGGAATTGAAGGATAAGCTTCGAAAGATCAAGATGGAGAAGGTCGGCACAATACCACAATACTTGAGCAGGTTCACCAAATGTCGGGATGATCTTGGGAGCGTTGGTATTACAACTGTTTGAAGAAGATTTGTTCAGGCTAACACTTCTAGGCCTTCCCAAGAGCTTGTGCAACTACCAAGATTCGGTAAATAAGAGGGATCATCTACCAAAGTGGGAGAATTTGTGGTCCAACTTGGTGTAAGAAGAGATAAGGAAAAGTACTAGAGATGGAACCTCATCATGATGAGAAATGTGCCTCATCTAGAAAGTCAAAGAAAGGGAAAGGAAAGAAATTCTAATCCAAAGGAGATTCCATTCAGGGTGGAAAGAACAAGGACTTGTCAAAGATTAAATGTTTTCACTATCATGAGATGGTACACTATGCCACGAAGTGTCTGCACAAGAAGGCCAACAATAATCCCTTAGGAGGAGGAGAAGGTGAAGCTCTTGCTTCACAATTCAAGTTGGCTTCCACCATCATTGTGTACATGGTAACATCAGTGATGGGTAGTGTGTGGTATCTGTATATTGGAGCCTCATTCCGTATGAATGGAAATAAATAATTTTTCAGTGACTTGGAGGATAAGGACCTTCAGATGCACATCAAAATAGGATATGATGGAAGGTATATCGTGACCAACATCAACACTGTTACCTATCAAAGGAGTTTAGTTCTCCTCTTACATTAAAATATGTCATGTATGTTCTAGTTCTGAAGAAGAAGTTAGTTTTAGTTTCTATGTTGGAAGACTATGGCTATGATGTGATATTTATCAAAGGAAAGGCTTTCCTTCATCGCATAGCCACAGGAAAATTGAAGAAGATCAAGGTTCGGATGAAGAACCTCTACAAATAGGAAGTAAAATATTCTGTAGCATTAAGCACAAAAGAAGAGAACGTACAAAGCCGAGACATCGATAAATTGTGGTATAGAAGATTGGGCCACTTTCACCATAGAGCTTTGAAGATCATGCAACAAATTTCTACAGGACTTCCCAAAGGTGCACTAGAGAACATAGATACATGCAAATGGTGTACATTGGAGAAGTACACCAAAGCCAACTTTCATGATAAGGACAATCGAGTGTAAGTTATCCTTGAAATAGTTCACTCAGATGTGTGTGGACCATTCTCGATAGCCTCCACGGCTAAGAATAGGTATTATGTAATATTCTTAGATTATGTCTCACGTAAGTTCTCGATTTTCAGGTGTTCTCTAAGTTTTGTGAATTTAAATCACATGTTGAGAAAGAAACTAGTAGGAAATTGAAAGCTCTCACGAGCGATAACTATGGAGAAAATGTGTTGAATTAACTCAAGAATTTTTTTACATCATATGACATTTGACGAGATTTAATAGCATCCCATAACCCACAACAAAATGGGGTTGTTGAAAGTAAGAACATAAGTATTGTGGGAGTTTCATGGGAAATGTTACATGATCAGGGCCTACCATTACACTTGTGGATTGAAGCATGCAACACAGTTGTATATGTGCAGAACAAAAGTCCTCATTCGATTCTCAATATGAGTACACTAGAAGAAGATTTTTCAAGTAAGAAACCAAATGTGGCATAGTTCAAGATCTTTGGTTCATTAATTTAATTTCTTGTTACCAAGATGTGAGAAAAATGTTATAGCCAATAGCTGAGTTGGGCATATTTGTTGGGTACACTAATACACCTCACAACTATCGAGTGTACCTTCCATCTCACAAGATGACAGTGGTTCGTAGAGATGTGAATTTTATTGAAGAGAAGGCCATGAGATGTTCCCTTGAGAGGGAGCTTTAGTTGCATGAATATGAGGAGCTTTTAGCTCGGAAGGAAGAACCTCAGGATGATGTGGGGAAACACATGTAAGAAGTAGAGAGTGGAAGCACTAACTCATGTAGAGACTTTGAGAGATAGAAGGAAGTGTACGAGGGACACTGACAGATTGATGCATGATGCTAGAGAGAATGTGGGAGCACCCACATCATAATCTAGGCAGAGGAGGTCACAAGATCAATACACTAGCTACATGACTCTAATGAGTGATAGTAGAGATTAAGCCATCGTCATTCACAGAAGTAGTTCAGAAACCAGTATGAGTTGATACCACAGTAAAAGAGTATGACTCCATTATCAGAAACAGTGTTTGGCAAGTGGTCCCAAGACCAGCAAACAAGTTAGTGGTGAGTTCCAGATGGATTTACAAGGTAAAGAAGGTAGTAGATGGGAGTGTCGAGAAACAAAAGGCTAGATTTGTGGCCAGAGGGTTCTCTAAGGTGGAGGTAACTAATTACGAGGGGACCTTTCCTCCAATAGCAAGGCACTCTTCAATCAAATCTATTCTAGCACTTTCAATGTAGATGGGATGGAAGATACATTAGACGGATGTGAAGACAAAATTCCTAACGAAGTGATTGGGGAAGAGGTTTGCATTGAGCAGTGAGAAGGATTTTAGACCTTCAATAGAGATTCACATGTGTCCCTACTCAAGTGATAACTGTATGTATTGAACTAAGCACCCCCTGCTTGGTACAAAAGGATCGGTAACTATTTCACCAGGTTGGGATTCACTAAAAGTGAAGCAAAAAAAAAACTTTACCATATTGTGTTTCAAGGTAAATTATTCATTATTGTATTATATGTCGATGATTTAATTCTAACAGGTGATGAGAAGCTAGTAAAATCTTGCAAAGAGGATCTTGCAAGAGAATTAGAGATGAAGGAGCTGGGCTTATGAATTATTTCCTTGCTATCGAAGTATGGCAAGGAGGTGAGGAACTGTTTGTCTCTTAGTGAAAGTATCCCAATGAGATACTTAAGAATTTCCACAAGGAGAGCAGAAAACCCATGGAGACTCCTCTAGCAAGGAACTAGATGAAGGAAGATGCTACTTTAGGTGAAGTAATGGAGGCTACTATTGACAGGCAACTTGTGGGTTCACTTATGTACTTAGTGAAGACACGCCAAACATATGTTTTCTAGTTAACCAACTTAGACAAGTAATGGTTAATCCAACCAAAATCTATTGGAAGGCAACTAAACATGCATGAGATACCTTAGAGGCACCACTTAGTTTTGTATTCAGTACAAATGGATAAAGGGAGTGAAGTTATAAGGATTCACAAATGTAGATTAGGAAGGGAGTTCATCCTAAAGGAAGAGAAAATCATGGGCAATCTTTAGCGTTGGGTTAGCAATAGTTTCTTGGTACAACATGAAGTAGAGATTAGTTGCACTGAGTTCAATAGAAGCATAGTACATGAATATTAGTAAATCATATTGTGACGCTATCTGGATGAGGAAGATCCTTACTGGGTTATTTGATCATCACATGGAGCCTACAATGATTTACTGTGACAATTAGAGTTGTATCAAACTCTCTAAGAATCTAGTTTTTCATGATCAGTCCAAGCATATTGACATACAATATTACCATCTATGAGATTGTGTGCAGAGGAGAATCATGTTTCTAAAGTACATTCCTATGGAGGAACATGATACAAACATCTTAACTAAGGCATTGTCAAGAGGCAAATTTCAGTTCCATAAAGGATTGGGGTATCTGATAATCCCTTTTTTGTTAAGAGAGAGTGTTGAAAATGGAACAATAAAATCTTGATTTAATTTTCTCCTTGAATTAAATTAGGAATAAAATTGTAATTCCACTTCACAAGACAACTTATACAAGTTAACTAAGTCCATTTGACTTAGTTGGATAGTTAATTCGAGTTGAGGGTCTAACTTGAGTCATGTAGAGTGTCTCCTACTTTATAGGAGGACTGGTTGAGTTTATTTTGATTTCTAATTAATTAGTTCAGTTTAACTGAGTTAAAGTGAGTTAAACTAGTTCCAACTGATGGAGGAACAAGTAGAAGGTCAGAAAATGGGGTGTTGCTTCACGTATTCAACCAGTTAACTGATGATCCACTCATAAATAACTCATGCATGTCAGATCTGAGAGTTACACAGTTGAGATTGGTGTTTAGGGGAAGTGTACTATCAGTTGTATAATCATATGAATTGTATAGGTGGTGCATGCAGTCAGAGGAAGGCCTATGAGAATTACACAATTGCTATTGAGGAATTTCCGTAATTAATAGGGGGTTAATTCCCAAGGAAACAATGAAAGGAAATAAGGACTTGGGCAAGCCATAATTTGGGTAAGTATTGTCTTAGGCTTGTCTAGGAAGTTGTGAGACAAATAGAGATAGTGCAGAGGTTGCTCAGGCTTGAGAAAAACATTGTAATCCTCCCATATTTTCTAATTAATGCAATATACATATATCAGGGGTTTTTAGCTATGTCATTCCCTAATAAATCATTGTGTAATGTGTTGTTTGAATTCCTTCTCTTGTATGCTTCATGATTTCACAATAATTTAATTGTTTCCACTGATGAATAAAGTAGATTCAAGTCTATTGTTTTAGTAAATTACAATTAGTAATTTGAATCCACAAAGAGTTTCTACATTGTTGATAAAGGATTTTTGTGAATACTTTAGGTTACTTAATGTATCTACTAAAAAATATATATATATATTTTTTTAGCACTAGTCGTTACTTTGAATGGAATTTTATTAATTGCTAGAGAATATGGATCAAACAACTTGACCATCTGTGCTAGCCCCAAGGGTTAGCACAGTTGGTCAAGTTCCCATTGCTAAGTACTTGGCCAATTGAGAGGTCATAGGGTCAAATCTCTTCAACACCCTTGGGTTAGGCTTGGATTTTGTCTCTTCGGAGACATCCGATAAAATTGGAACAATACAGAGAACTTGTTTTTTTCGTTGACAATTGTTTTTTCTTTGTCCAAAAAACCTTATAATGCAAATGGAAATATCATATCTCCATCCTAGGTTAAGAAAAACATATTGCTGAACAATTTCAATATTTTTCCAATCCTTGTTGGCTTTACTTGAGTTTGTGTAAACCTATGGTAATTATCTCGTGTTTGTATTTTAAAATTTTCAAAAGTGGTACATGTTTGTTTAATTT
>APFE030245613.1:0-12143 GCA_000404065.3 Pinus taeda
ATATTCTATACAGAACCTTTATGCCCATTTTCACTGAAGAAAAAACCATTACATATAATAAGGTGAAGAAAAAACCATTACATATAATAAGGTGACAATAAGACAAAGATATGATAGATATGAAACGGGAAATAACCAATAATTGGCGACAAGACTGAAATAGCTATGATATTAAATTTGACAAATAAACTTCTAACTATAATAACAGTTCAATGAATGGAAAAGGAGCTACAAAATCTAGAAATAGATGTTGACTTATGAACTTCCATTTAATAAAAATATCCTATTTACTTTAAGAACTTGTAAAGTACGGAATCAAGTTCTAGGTGGAAATTACCTGCATTGCTTCCCCCTCCTTATCACTAGATTTTGGGCCTTTCATTGGTCCTTCTTCACCAAAAATCTTTCCCTCATCCATAGCAATTTTCTAATTTGTTTCTTTCTTTGTTCTCACTTTAGCCTTTGCTAGTAGATACAAAACAACAATTGGCATTTTTACTGTAGAAGTTGTTTTTGGAGGTGTTGTAGGATGAGGATACTAAAATAATGAGGGTGTGGCATCTGAAAGAAACTTAAATTTTGGCTAAAGAACCTTTGTGCCCATTTTAGTTGAAGAAAAAACCATTACATATAATAAGGTGGCAATAAGACAAAGATAACATAGATATGAAATGGGAAATAAGCAATAGGTTGTGACAAGACTAAAATAGCTATGATATGAAATTTGACAAATAACCTTCTAACTATAATAACAGGTCAATTAAAGTTAAAGAAGCTCTACAACAGGTAGAAAGAGATGTTGACTTATGAACAACCATTTAATAAAAAATTACCATTTACGTTAAGAACTTGTAAAAATATGGAATCAAGTTGCAGGTGGAAATTACCTACATTGCTTCCCCTCCTTATCACTAGATTTTGGGCCACTATTTTGGGATTTTTACCCCGACAAACTTCATGTCCATTTGAATCTATTCAAAAAATGCAAAAATACAGAAGATGATCTAAACATGATACTATCATTTAATATTCGGTGTGCACCCTGCATTTAATTTCAGTCTCCTTTTATAGTATGGGTATTAACCTATTTGTGATAACATAGTTTCTTGAGCTCTCCCAACCGCATTTTAAATTTATTTCTTTTGTTTCCAAGCACCCATCTTGCTACCTAAGTTGTCTCATCTTCATGGGATTTCCCAACTGTTTATTGCAAAAAGTATGCATGACACAAAATTTTGGAGCAACTTTAAGAAGATATTTCATAACAGTAACATTATTACTTCAAAATGAACGTTTGTCAGTAGTTAGTGGCTTATGAGATTTATTATATTTGACATGAAATACATCTACGATGTACAATAAGAATTCAAAAGGCTAGAATACGAACACTATGCGAGCCCTATTATGACCAGCGTTTGCAACAAATCTTTAGGGCACCTCATAAAAGTAACAAGATCTGATCTCTATTATAGTAAGATTATAGGATTAATTTCCTTGATGATTTGATTGGTCTTAGCTGAGAAACATGGATGAATTCCAAGATAAAATAAGGATTTGAAGCGATAAGCACAAAAGGATGAAATTTTAAATGTTGACGATTTAGAAAACTACAAATCGAGTTGGATAAACATATATTCTATAAAATGAAAGTGATTTAACAACGGTAGTTCCCTTTTAGCATATTATATATAACACTTATAATTCATCTTCGGTAGTTCCCTTTTAGCACATTATATATAACACCTACGTTTCATCTTTGTCATATCGTCGTCGGTCCTGGGTTAGTTGTCATTCAATACACTTCTTCAAGTATAACAATAAGTATTCTCTTACATTGAGAATGTCTGAAGATCATTTGAGACGAAACCGTAATGGATCTCACAATTATCAAAACATTCATTTTTCTCCATATTGGAATGATCATGAAAAGAAGTGGTTGGAAATGGAGGGCGCAACCCTCTTTTCCATTGTTCATAATCTGCATAAATGGAGAGGAAATCACCAAAAATAAGAAGCAGACATGAGATAAATAAAAAAACACTATCTCTTATGAACTAAGACGTGTACCCACGTCACAAGTTGCCTCAAAATAAATCACGATGAAGTACTGGAAATCTTGGAGTTGAAGTTCCTGGGTATACCCTTGAGGATGCAGTTTGAAAGGTAGTTGTAGTTCCGGGGCATTCCCTTGAGGTTGCAGTTTAAAAGGTACATTCTGAAGACTGCTTCTTGGTGGCACCATGTAGTCCCTATTCGTTTGACTAATAAGTCCCTGCTTCAATGTATGTGTTGGGTACATATGAAAACTGAAGGCTTGTGGAAAGTACACAGGGGCATCTGGTACACTCAAAGATATTGCCTTTATATAACCTTCATTGAAAGGTAGTACATATCCATGGGGATTTAGTACACTGTCAGAATCTGGTATGCCACATGAAAACAAATCTCTCTGACTCTTTATTGCTGTGCAAACATCTGCAGTGCCATAAAAGTTAAAACCTGCAATTCTATTTGGTGACCACAATATAGGAACCTCGTGGTTCCTTATAATTTGTTCTGCATTATCATGGAGAAAAAGTTAGAACACATCAACCAGAAAAACAATTATTTAATACTATATATTCTTAAGTCTAACCTAGTGACCTATCATATCTTTGTGTTTAGGCTTGTAGATGGGATTTTGGGTATCACGTCATTTTGATTTTTGTTAGTCTACTTTTGGCAATTCTGGCTTCCCTTAGAGTGGTACTCGGTCTGGCAATTAGAGAACTCTGGGCTTGTCTCTTACTCAAGCCTGGAAAACTTTGACGTATCCTTTTGTAATGAAATTCCACAATCTCGTTGATCCTGAAATCCCGAAAACTGTTAAGTCTGCTAAATTTTGAATGGGTTATTAAATTCTATATTCTCCATATGAAGTCTGATGAGGTTGTAAACACTCTCAAACATAGTGAGTCATTTCATGGTAATTTAAAAATTTCTAATCAAGTTTAAAAGGAGGAAATTACAAAAAGAGCTATTATATTAGTAGAAATGTATCTAATCCCATGTCAATAACACTATATCATGGGGCCAAATGCCTGGAAGAAAAACAACTACACTTTGGCAATTTACGAAGACCATACTAAGGCAGCAAACTACACACCTATTTTTTCATGCATGTTTGAGTGAATTTCAAACTACTAACACCCACTGAATATGACAGAAACAACAAAATTCTATGACATCTTTGGAAATGCATTACGACCATTAATAAACACCAATTTGAAAAGGGGCACAACCTTCATCTTCTAAATTCCAACACATGAAGAAATATAAGAGGCCAATAGGACCTTATACGACTGTAGTGTGATTACTAAGAATGTACGGCCATCAACATTTGATGATAGAAGATGATCAATTCTTATATTCTTAGCATAGAATAGACTGATTCATCGCTATACTAATAAATTGTCCTTTCAGCTTTGAGGCATGCATGAGATTCCAGAGTAGAAAGTCCTTTGGCTAGATGGTCGAAACAACAAAAGAAAGTTACTCAATGACAAGCTGAAAAGTTCATCAAGCATATCAACAAAATGCATCGATGGGTGGAAGTGGGCATTGCAGAAGACTCAGAAGTATAAGGAATCTCTTGATAAGCAACGAGTCAACCAGAATATTAAGCCAAAGGAAAATAATCAATGAAGGGATAGAATTTTAAATTGAAAACAACTTAATATGGACTATTTCAAATTCTGAAGCAAAGTAGTAAAAGTGCCTTCGAATTGGATCTATCACAATACATAGTCATTCTTCTATCAGTGCGGATAAACTAATTGTTTTGAACCATCAATGTTAGATGTATTAACCTTTCGATAAAGACACCATTCTACAAGTCAGGGAGAATGAACCAAGAACAAAATGCAATAAATACACTAGATTTGAAGACAAGGACCACTCCATTGAACTAGCAAGTGGTTTCTTGAAGACCAATTCAAGTCTCAAAAGAAATTCCCTCATTTGGTGGACTAGATGATGGAGGAACACTATCCTAAAAAACGGGAGGTTTGATCTCTACCTGATTGATGTGAACAAATTCACCAGCTGACCTCAACAATGAGCTGACACAACCATGCCTTCCTTCACCCCTCCCCTTTAAGAACAGACATTTGCAATTAGAATTTCCCATTGACCAATGAACATAATATTCAGAAACATTGTCTACCTTCTTCTCCCTCTTTTTGTATTTTTGGATTGAATGTTATCTATAATAGTGATGATAATCCCTTTGTACTCTTAATCGCAACTACTCTGATTAATCACGATTGGAATATCTCACATCCATTCAAAAGAGGCAGGGGAACTAAATGTGGTTGCATAGTCTCTCATCTTCGATCTCCCCGTTCTCTTCACCCCCCGAAGATGTCATTACCAAGAATGACATCTAAAAAGCTCCATTCTAATTTTTAGGTTTCCCATTTTAGGCTTCTTGGTCTTATGTTGACTTCACACTCCGAGAAGAGCCTCCAAATTCATGTTAGCCATATAGTTCATCTCGATGATCCTCCATGTCAGGGCATGTTCTCAAAAGCAAAAAGCAAATACTGTCCATCACATTTCTTGTGAGGAATGGGTATGTAAGCTTTTGAGCCTTATGGAAGGCAGAGACTGAAGAGAATTTTATCTTTTTTAAGTGCTCAATCTATTATATCAGGACGCAATATGATTTCCCTTCCAAGGATTTGAGGGAGTTTCCATCCATGTTTTACAAATACTTTGTTTGGAGATGTTTCAATTTGGTCCTCAAAGAGGTGGTCACCTTGAAAACTCTCTTGAGTACAATGAAAACTGCATATTTTATTTTTTAACTCCCTACAATGAACGATGATTGCATGGCCGCTACTACTACAGATATTACACTGATATTCATGACAACAGTAGTAGAACCACTAGACATTGCCCTTTCACAATAATTACCCAGACGTAAATATGTATTTGGAGACCCAATCTATAGAAACGAATAGGCCCCACTCAGTTTCCATTCCATCGTAGAGGACCATGCTATGATCATATTACCTCCTCTATGTCTTCTTGGAGGAATTTTCAATTAAAGCAATTCAAATCATTGGAAAAAACAAACTTCTTGTGGCCTTTATATGGTAAGAACTAGTTACCGAGCTCTAAATAGACATAGTGGTTCTAAAGAAGTTTCACTATTTAAAGAAATCATGATGAAGTTCCATGGCTATGCACAGTCATCCTAGAGCAATACTAAGAGGGCTGACTTCCTAGGAATGAGTGCTATTTTCTTTTCATTTGATTATGATTTTTCCCTAAGGGCTTAAACATAATACTATGTTTATTTTAGGCAGACACATTCTCACCACATCTTCAAACCCAACCACTTACAAATTTCAAATCATCACACTGTAGAGTCTATTGATGCTCAGTATACAACATAGCCAGTGGGATGCAATCATTCTGGTTCCTCTGCAGACCATGATCCAGGCTACATATTTCGTCAATTTGTACCAAATTTTGATTTCTGATAAATGACATGATGACTGAACTTGTGGGTGGTTGATACTCCCTCAGCATAAGAGGAAGCGTAATTATTTAAAATTCCCGTCAAATGAAAAAATAGCAAAAGAATTTATGCATGATCTACAAGGCGCAATATCAGAGAACATGACACTCCAAACATCAATCAGAGCCCATAAATTAAAAACAAGGGTTTTTAATATGTAGTCATTTCTTCTTGAATTGAATAGTAATAAAAATGTCTGCTCTGATTTTTCGGAACTGTAGACCCAACCCAGATTGTTTTATATTCAATTCAAGGCACCGCACCATTTTTCATCTATCAAACTTTCATTATGAGACTAACCCACTTGAAAAAAATGCATACTCAATTAATTGAGTAAATTAGTGAACTCTCGGAGCTTGATCAATCATGGTTGTAGAAATTGTGATCGTTGATGCATTCGCTCTACCTTACCAGTAATATGTTTGAAGGCGCCATACCGAAACAACTTGCAATGAGCACGCACAATCTTATTTAGCTTGAACTATCGAGTAAATGTTTCAATGGCGAAATACCATGGGAATTGGGCTACTGGAGTAGTATTTCAATGACTTCATTTTACCAAAATCAACTCACAGGACACATACCCTCATGAAAACAAAACCCAAGAAAGTACTGTTGACGTATCTACTAGAGAAAACCCCTGTGATTGGTCAAAGAATTACATACCTAAATATTTTCACCTAGGAGCAAATATTTCAGAATTGAAATGAGAGAATTAATTTCTTTACACCGATGTCTTTCAGTCATTTTGTGCTTCCTTTCGTCAGACGGGACCGAACCTCGAAACTGCCCATCATTTGGATAATTAGAACTGTAGAATGTGGTCTTTAGAATAGGAATCGAAAAACTAGAATGACTGGATGTGGTTGCAGAGTTGCAGCCATCGACAAAATTAAAAAATTACATAGGAGAGGTGATGGGTATCCATGACACCACGTTGTCTGCGGGCTTGCCGCCAATGTCAAGAAAACGTCCATTGCAAACAAGAACTTTTCATCTGGCTACTACGCCTCTTGATCTGATCGAAGCCTCCGAGAAGCAACTCCAGGTAGAGATCCCAACAGACAATCCAAATATTTTCGAAACCGATTCAAATTAAATTAGTATTTGATTATGGTCGTGATGAACGATCAAATTTCGTTTAATCCTCTAACACTACAATCCACGGTCAATAATAGGACACGACGTCAACTGGGGCAATTCATTTCAAAGGGAAACGCCTTACGGCGTAAAAATAAATGAAATTGGATATTTTATGTGAAACAATAGAACATATATTAATATGAAAATATAACTGCTAAAAAGTTGAAAAAAAAAAGAACAAACTAAAATTTTGAAAATATAACCGCTCAAATATGTTTTTCATAATTACTAATCGAAAATAAAGAGTTTGAAAGTGTAATTTAAAAAACAATTATGTCTGTCGAATTAATAAAAGAATTATTTATTATTTGATCATTATAAAATTGTATAAAGAATAAGGGTGGGTGGGACTATTGTAAATCTAGAGTTAGTGATGGTACTTATTTTCATATTCATTGTATCTTTCTACACTACATTTCCAAAAATTTGAACAAATATGATTTAATAGATTAATGTTTATGCTATTGGACATGAATGAAATATGAAATATTTTTTTTTGAAACATGTTATTGAAAGAGAGTAAATTTTTTTTTTCACTTGGGAAATTAAGGTGAAGACCATGCACTGTCAAGGAATGAAATTCTAGGAAAACAATTGTCAAAATCTATTGTTGAAGTACGTAAGGAAGAATCAACTTATGGAGAAGGAATTGAGAAGACTCGAGGAAATGAATAACAATACAAATGAAAATTCCTATAGAGTGATGACACCTCAAAAAAGAGGAGAGATTAATAAATCATATGATAAATATGTTGTGTTGACACCTTAAAGAAGAGGAGAGATTAATAAATCAAACGATAAATACGTTTTGTGTAAAACTAGAGCTAGAAGAGGAAGATAGTAGCTTTCAACCCTAAATAGGGTTAAAAGACATAATTGATAAAGTGTGGAATATAATGGGAAGGATTATGAAGTGTATAATATAACGAAAAGGATTTCCAAGAGAAGAGACATCAAAAGGAGAAGAACAACAACAAGATAAAATTGAGTGTGAAAAACCACTTCAAAAATTTATGTGAGGAATTACAAAGTCAAATTTGGCATATAGGAAAATTGAGGTTATCCATGAAGCAGCAACACAATCAAATACATGGACAACATTTTTTTTATGGGGCCTAACAAATTGAAATGTGTGGTGAGGAGGTCAGGGAAAATTTTAACCTCGGGAGTACAATGTAAGAGCATCAACTCTAGGCAATGCATTTTTCTTAGGGCCCAAGAGGGGTAATATAAATTTTCAAAGGGGAAAGGAAATTCCATCCATTAGTAACTTACATACATATGAATAGTAGGATTTTTATGTAAAGCGAGTGTCCTCATTCTAGAAAAATTAGGAACCCCAGCGTTTGTAAATTTTCCAAGTGCCTAGCAGGGATGCTAGGTAGTTTAGACATGTTGGAGAAGCTAATTCCAACCACCTACTAGGTGTCATAACAATCAATCCACATGTCATGGTCAATTTGACTCTAGTATAGTTTGGTTGACTTCTAGTTGACTCTCACTAAAGTCATTAAGTATTGTTGTCTCCTACGCGTGTCATACGTAATCTATTTAGCTATTGATAATATTGAGAAGAGTACTTCTGCTCCATATTTTGAATCTTTAGCATGGTATTGGAGTCAAGTTGCGTAAGAATCCTCAAGAGAATCTAAGAGAAGAGTGTGAGCTTTCATAAAACTCATTGAGAGAGTAACAAAGAATGTAAGCTCTCTGAAAACCTCCGATGTTAGAAAAAAATTACTATTGTGATAAAGACGAGGGAGAGAAGTTCCAAAAGTGAGGCAGAAGAAAAAGTTAGAAATTTTAAAAATTCCTTCAAAGCAGGGATGAGTGGAGTCACAAACGAAAAACAATGTGTTAGTGACACTGTAAAATCATTGAAGGGCAAGAAGGAATCACAAGTCTCCATCTTCAAATAAATTACTTTGGGATTCATTGAACTCCGGAAAAGAGAGAAAGTGCACTGAAAAAAACTTTTTCTGCATCACATTGCATGCCTCTATATCAGAGGATGTGATGGTAGTGTTACAATAATTATAAAAGAATGGCCACAAGTACATTATGAGAAGTGAAAGTATTTCAGAAATCGACTAGCTAAATAGAAGTCACAAGCCATGAGGCACTCACAAAAAAAGTTATGAGACACGGAGTTTTCTTGGTTGGACAATTAGCGTAGAGTCAAAGGTGTGTTTGTGCATCAAAGGTAAAGCATGAAAGTCTTTTGGCCAAATTTTAAATGCCTTGGATGAAGGAATGTATTGTTCTAAAAAAAAGCGGGCGTGGGGGATGGTCTTCATTTATTTTAAAATGGATTCGTTCAATGTAATTTCTAAAGGCTCAAATTGTATTGTTTTAGAGGGATCATATCATTTCGTCTTTGTTGAAATTCCTCTTTTTATTTACAAAAGTAAAAATAATATTCAAAGTTATAAAAATGACCCTTATTTAAAAAAGGGAATTATTTTTCTTTTATATTAAATTAAAAAAGGTTTTGCAAGCATTTCTTTTGTGAGAAATCTGGATAAATATTGTATTGAAAGTGAATAAATTTTAGATTCTTGAGCTATTGTTGCTATGTGGTGTCACTGTGTGCGACTGCTACAACAATTGTTGTTAGAGCTAGAAGTTTAGAACAGAGAAGATGCTATGTTTATAATTTGATTTGCTTGTCAAGTCATAATGAGCCAGTGATCAACAAATGGGAAAATCCAAGAGGCTGGGAAGGTCAAAGAGACAATTGGAGATGTTCAATATCTATTTGAAATATTTGGAAGTGAAAAGGAAAAACCATGCCTTATAATCGAAATTCCTATAAGAATGTGTATATTATAACATTCTTCCCCTCATTTCAAATGCAAGGACAACCAAGGAGGCTTGGGACACCCTTGAGAACAATTTTGGTGTAAGAGGAAGTATTCAAGGTGAAGATGAAGGTGGATCTATAACAACATATCTACAAGAAGGTGAATAGTTTGGTGAATCCCATTTCAAAGTGGATGACAATGACGATGGTATGTTACGAAAAATAGAGGAATAGCACACAAATTCTCGTGAATGCCACCGTGCTCAACCACAAGTGGATGACGACTCCAAATAATTTGTAGAAGAAGTAGAATAAGAACAAACACATTCTCTTGAATCCCACTGTGCACAGCCACAAGTGGATGACATTTTCGTGAATCCATCAATACTGCTTGTTGATGATAATGAAGTTGTCATTGAAACAACCAATGTTTTGGGGAATCCAACAACTCAATTTGTTGATGTTATGTATGATGAAGACTAGTTGGCTAGTGATGAATGGTTTCATATGATGCCACAAAAACATCAAACAACAATTTTTTTTTTTATAATATTACTACCTAAGACCCCATGGGGGATTTGAACCGGTGACCTATTGTAAGGAGTGCCTTAATAACACACCCATTCACCATCAATCCAAATCCCCGTGGGCTATCCAACAACCAATGTTATGGTGAATCCAACAATTTAATTTGTTGATGTTAAGTTTGATGAAGACTAGTTGGCTAATGATGAATGGTTGCTTATGTTGCCACATAAACATGTTATTGAAAAACAATTTTTTAGTGAGAGAATCCAACTTGAGTTGAAAACCAAGTGAAAGAGATTTTGTTTGCAGTAGCACATGTTAGTGAAGAAGTGGAAGAGACACACGCAGAGAAGGAAGCACAAGAAGAGAATGCTCTCATTGCAAACAAGAACGAATACAATTCTGGATATGCTTTTAATTTTAAATTTTATTTTGAGTGCATAGATGTTAGCAGCAACCAGAAACAAGCAACAAATTTTGAAAAAGAATTAAAGTTCCTTGAAGCATGGCTTGCAACACCATGTCTTGATAATGTTTGCATAAAAGCTGTGGAAATGAATGTTAAAGACAACATGGATGATGAAAACATTAATGAAGTTTTCATATATTGGAGTCCTAAGGAGATTATTTTTTATTATAGACTTATGTTGCACCAAAATATTGATGAAAACAACATAATAAGCGATCACATGTGGCAGCAGTCCTCATACAAGCCTACGTTTGAAAAAGTAGATGACAAACATGGACAACCTAGGACAATGGAAGAGTTGCAACACAAAATGAAATTGAAAGTCTACAAGAAAAAGAAAATGCTGAAGGAATTCAGAGGGTACAAAACTTGGAAGAAAAGGAAAAGAAAAATAAATCCAACTAATGTCAAATTTTTTTAATTGTAAGCCTAGCTAAAAGTTAGATTAATAGGAACTTTTGTTTAAATTTCTGTGGTTATAATTAAGGCAGAGTGTTGGAAAAACCAATTCCAACGAGCTACTAGGTGTCATAACAGTGAATTCAGGTGTCATAATGTGAGCTCAATTTAGTACCATTGGGTTCTACTTGACTCTCTCTAAAGTCATTAATTATTGTTGACTCCTATGTAATCTACTTAGTTGTTGATGCTATTGAGAAGAATATTTTTTCTCCACATTTTCAGTCTTTAACAAAAAAAGGTTTCCAGGTAGCTTTAGTTTGTTAGCATATTTTTCGAGCAAATGAAAAATTATAGAAGTATTGTATAGCCAAGAGAGTGTTTGCAGAATGAACCCATTGTAATCCCTTCTAAAATGTTCTTTTTTCTTGATATGCATATAAATTAAATTTGTTCTCTATATTTTAATTCCTCCCTGTGAATGTAGCTTGAAGCTCTATATGCAAGTGGTGAGTATCTCTATAGATTGTAATCAACTTTTTGTGTTCTTTATAATTCCTGAAGGATTTTAATAGTGACAAGAATTCTCGAGGAAGTTTAACGTATGTTAAAGAGGATGGAAAGTGGATCCTATTGTGGGAAAATGATGAAGTCTGGTGCATGTCCTCTTATTTGTGAGGATTTAGAAATTTCTGCAACTTAAAAGTAAAGGTTGGTAGTGACAAAACCTAGGAGCTCGAGAATTTGGCGAGAAAAGAAGAGTTTGAATAAGATGAGAATTTTGGTTAGTAAGTCACTAGTGTGAAGAATAGTTGCATTATGTAAAATAAGGTTTATAAGACTCTAAATTCATTCCTACTGACCAATATAGGCATAGGAAAGAGTTGGGAAGTTTCGAGGTGGAGTAGACCACTCAGGACTTAGTCACATCCTCAACATATTTCAGTTTCAACCCAGAGCTTAACTAGAAGTGAGGTCGGGAAAAATTGTGACAATAATGAGTGCATATACTGAAGACTTCATGAACCGTGTGGACCTCATTTCTATTAATTTTTTAAGATCATATCCCTCCTTTATCACCAACTAATTACTAATACATAATTTCATATATCCAAAATTACTAATAGATACTTGCATACAACAATGTATTCAAAATATTTATTAGATGAAAATATATATTTATAAACATTGAACACCGAGCTCAGAAAAATTGTGAGAATAATGACTGAAGATAG
>APFE030245629.1:0-10753 GCA_000404065.3 Pinus taeda
ATCTTTTTAACATATTATATTAATCACAAATTTAACCAGCTTATTAGAAATAAAATATTCTCTAGTATTTAAACCAAAATATTTAATCTCTAAACACTAACCAAATCAATAATTAAAATACAAAATTCATTAATATGAATCTCCACTGATCATAATCATAAGTTACATTGATGATTACATTCATTAGGCAATACGCTCACCTGGATAAACTTCGAGAGAGACTGGAGGAGGAGATCCTGGAACTGGTCAAGAGTATAAAGTGCTCTTGTACTGGGATTGATATAATAATTATTGATAAAGTCATTGGTTCCTGTGGTTAACGTAAAGAAGGCTCTTCCTATTATCTCGCTGGTATTCTCCGGGCCCAACATATTCACAAGCTGTTTTCTATAATGCTTGAAGTTATCCACCTCCTGCTCCAAAGTTAGAACATTCTGCAGGAACACAAGAACAGAAAATTTAGTGATGAAATGTCCATACCATTCTACAATCTAAATCCTTATTACGTTAGAGCATCACATGTACTAACAATAGCGCTTGACGTAGTATCAATGTATCCAGAACCAGCGGAAGCAAAGCTGGCACCAGTCAGAATCTGCTGTCCTTGAGGATCCAAATATGCGGGCACTGTATCAGGAAGGCCAAATAATCCAGCTGTATACAGTTGAAAATATTAAACATGAATATTATTACACAACGATAATAAGAATACTAGAATTTGAACATAAACAATAAACATACACATTGTATTAGTTTATTGGTTATATGTTTGGGAGGTTTTTTAAATTTGTTTTCTGATCTGATTTTAATAAAAATTGTGTAGAAATGTGTTGGAATAATAAATTTGTTTGAAAGATTAATTCTCAAAAATCTATTTTAAACCTAAAAAAAATATTTTTTAATGAATTCCAACGTAAAACTTCAAAATTTAATTTATTTCCAATCTAAAATTCTAAAACTTAATCCATTTTAAACCATTGTAGAATTGAGGCTTCTGTGATCCATCATAGTTATAAGAAGAGTTTTGGCGTAAATCACATAAAATAGACTTTTTGTCGATGAGTTTCGAACCAACTAGTGTGGTTCATCGTCAAGACAAGTTGGTTCGCGTCCACAAAAGTCTATTTTATGTGATTTACACGGAAACTCTTCTTATAACCATTTTAAACCATAAAATTTAACTAAAATAAATTTCATCCAATTCTAATCTAAAACTTATAATAATTAGACAACGCTGCCAAAAGATAATCACAATATCAGAGCTGTGTTTGTTTTGCTGAAAACTGCACTGGATCAATAAGAATCGCTTAGGAAAGACCCCTATTAACAGTTACGAAATTGATCTCTGCAAACATAGCCATGATATATTTTCATTCTACATTAATATGGAAAGTAAAAAGAAATATGCAGTGGCATGTACATAATAAATCTGTTGATAATTTTCCATTCGCGAATCGACCAGTGGGTTTTCTGCCGACGAAATCCCTGCCATATGGAGGAAAGTTGGCCTTCGCGAGAGTTTCGAGTACATTGTTATTACCGGTATCTGCAGTAGAATCTCCAAATATGTACACCGCTGGCACCAAAGGCCTTCTGCCATTTGTACCTGCGTGCGTTAAATTTGGTTCACGCAGGGCGAGTAAAATGCAGAGACACGTTACAATACAAACATTAAGACACTTCCCCATGGTTATTACTTCGCCTGAATTGCTCACAGATATTCAGAGATTTACGCTGCCACGCTCTGATAGGATTTGTCTCCCTAAGGCTGTTGGGGCCTTTGATGCGGATCCCTTAAATAGCCTCGAATCCGCCCGAACCTACTTTCTGAAATCGCAATTTTTGTTGTTAAATTGTGATTTTAATTATCTAGATCATCAAGTAAGTGAAACAATTTTCATTTGAATAGAGGAAAGCTGATAACTTTTTTAATTATGTTTTTCTTCTGGAAAGTTATGGAAATTCTGTTATATTTTGAAAAACTTTGGTTTGGAATTTTGTAAATTCTAGTAAAAGTTGTCAAAATTCATAATTTTAGGTATCTTAAAAGTTTTTGATTGTGCTAAATTCATTTCCACAGTCAGAAACAAACACTACATTGTTAATAATTATCAGTTGGATTGTAGAACTTTGTAGGAAATATTATAGAATATCATAATAGTATATACAAATCAAAGATTGAGATTTATCTCCAAAATAGTTATGGTTTTCTTCCTATTTAACGACATTGATTAATTAAAAAAAGACTTGTAAACAACTGTCATATGGAGTGAGTGATGGTTTTTTGAGCATGTAGTATTGATAAGCCATGGTATTGGTCCACGCTATTGTAGCAAGACCTATTTATGAGCATGTGGTATTGATAAACCATGGTATTGGTCCACGATATTGTGACAAGGACTATTTATGAGCATGTGGTATTGATAAGTTGTGATATTGGCCCATGGTATTGTACGAAGGCCTATTTACAAATTAAGAATCTTCATGGTAAAATGGAGATAAATCTCCATGATTAAGAATCTTGTTCCATGTCTTTTTAAATGTGTATATGTTTAACTTATAAATTAATATTTTTTATAATTAATATAAATGAAAATTTAAAATAAAGTATAGTTTAATTATTTTTATAAATCTTTTATATTTAATTCATTAATAAGAGATATATAATAAGTGTGTATTTTTAAACTTATAATAATGATAACGTTTCAACATTTACTAATTATTTAAATTTATTTTATTGTGCATTAGTCTGAATTATTTATATAATTCCTCAAATAAGCATTAACATGAAAAAAAAACATAAAAACATAAAATTTTAATAATCTTATTTATTATTTTGATAAATTTATATGAAAAATCAAGTTTTATTTGATAAAATTTATTAAAATTTAATTAAAAAAATCAATATCACTTATACTTTTAAGTTTTTATAATACTAATACTAAAATAGTAATTTATTTTTAAAATTATCATTAATATACATAATTGTAAAACCATGATTGAAGAAAGATTTAAATACTTCTGGACGTGAGGCACTTTTTAATTCAAATATGGCGTAGCTCTCTGTTGCATATGAAACCCTGGCTGGGGACATACCCACCCAACCCTTTACAGTTCAACCTCACAGGAGAGGTGACACTTGAAAAGCACTACACGCATGACGAGAGAAAGCACTGTACTCATCACGAGATAGATTTAAAAGTAGAAGAATCTGCACGCAAACATATGTTTATATTGTACGTTATGATGCTTTATAGTGTACTTTACAGTTTAGTTGTAATTTTTATGGGTGTATAACTTTTTTTAATATTTATTATGAGGTTGACGTATTGTATTTAATTGAATTATAACACAACATAATTTAATATTTTTTGTAAATAAATATTTTGATATAGTATATAGAGAATATGTGTAATTTTTTTAATATTTATGATAGATATCATATTTGGTAAATATATATATAGAAGTTTTTCTTAGGGGTGTTATAATAGACAGATATAATTTGGGTAAATTGGGTGCTATTTTAAAAATATAATAACAAAAAAAATTAAAACATATAAATATTATGTAAGAAAAATGATTTAAATAATTAACAAATAATTGAATTTTATAAAAATTATATTTTAAAATGATCTTCATTTATAATTATTTTATGATAATTTTTTAATAAAAGCATGTGTTCCCTGAAGGGATGAGGCTCAAAACGAGAAAAGAGAATAGAGTATGTATGCCTTTGTATATTTACAGTGCACGTGAAAAAATTGGATCCCTCTCAACTCATCGTAAATCATAATTTAAAATAAAACTTATTGAATAATATTTATTTATTTTAACTTTATCATTTAACTATATATATTTTAGCTATTTTTATTATAATATAAAAATACTTTAATTTTAAAAAATCATTATACATTAAACGAGTACAAATATTATAAAATTGATTTGTAAAAAGAATGGTTATATGAGAAATACATTATCACATAATAAATAGAGAAACCACCTATACTTATCTATCTCCGAAAACCTTGGAGAGCTATGTAATTTTTAAATATAATTAACTTTCACAAATATTATGGTTGATGGATGACTTCTTTCTCTACTTAATTTCTACTTAATCTAGATATATTTTTACTTTGTCATAATCATGAAATTCCCAATAAAACTCCATCTCGTCATGAAGAGTGGGAATAATCTCAAATTTTCCCCGATGGGGTGCTTTCACGACCACTTTTTTACGACGGGACATATAACTAGAGTTTTAGTCGGCCTCTCGGTTAAGGATAAAATGGTTTTTTGTTCTGAGTTTAACTAGTACAATAATTATTGACATGCATATTATTTGTTTGGTTAATAGGGTGGTGTTATCTTTATATTTGGTGGAATATGGCCTTCCCATGGTAAAATTTTAGATCCCTAGTTAATTTTAGATCTTTATTCTTTTCATATGTGCTGAAGTTGGATTAACTTAAATATGAGTAGACCAGAGGTAATGTTTTTCTGTACATTAAGTTTCTTTGTACCAAAATGTCTTCTGCCTTCTCTTAGTTAGGTTGGCCTTCTCATGGTAGATTGGTTGCGAGCGAAGTTACCTTTGACAACCAAGGTAAACTCATTTATGAGCAAATCATGTTTAGAGGTCTTGGAAGGATAGAGTACTTGCTCATACACTATGCCTCACTCATCGTGAAGAGCATTCCTACTCTTTACCTTGTTCTACATGCTCTGTCTCTTACGTCCTTGGCTCATTATATTTGCATGGCCATGCAATTTGGGTGGCAAAAATATTGTGTCAAGGTTGCGGCCTATGAGTATCTACAATCGTTGTTCTATTTAAGCTGGTGCAGAGGTATATTGTTTTGTTATTTTACTCAAGTTGTTAATGTATGGTTGTGTTATAGCCTTGCAAAGGTCAGGTCATCTCTTAGTCTTTTGGTCTATAACTGCTCATCCTTTACCTTGTTTCTAGCTCCATCATTTCTTATTTAGAGGGGTCAATGTTCTTTGTACTTTTCCTTCACAATTCAAGGTTTGTTTTGTCATTTAAACTAGTTGCAGTATTACCCTTGGTGGCTCCTCAGAGCTCGGACCCTGTTAGGATTTCCTTTAGTTGTCTAGTGTTGGTCAATGTAGTGTGGTACCTAGGTACCTTCTCAATTTGGTTCTAATAGGGTTTATGGTATTCTTAATATTTTAGTTTTGAAAATCCTTCTAGCTCCTTCAATAAACTATGTTCATAAAGTTTGTGGTTATGGGTAGTTTCTGGTTTGTCAGTGTTATGGTTTTTCAGGTTTTATTTTTCATTCACATAAGTCTATCTATGGTTTCCCCTTAGTGTTGGCGATCCCTTTCATTAGTGAACCTTTCTATCCCTTGGTTCCATCCATTAGAGTTGGTAAATATACCACAATTTCATTTTTTTGTATTGCAGGTCAATCACCTTAATGGCTCCTTGACAACGCCTTCTTAGTTGCAGGGTTGGCATCCCTGGGTCACCTTCGACATGACATCGATGTTTGTTCGGATGGCAATTTGTTGCAAACTTTTTCAAGGCATATCCTCTAGAGTTCCGTAAGAGAATTCTCCATATAGAGGCAAAAGAGTTCAGGGATCGTGTCTATTTTTTCAAATTCAAAGATAGGAGGCAACAACCTTAAATGGGTACTAGACCCAAGGATGTTTCATAAGAGAAGGTTTCACTTCCTTCACTCCATTAACGTACATCAACAATTGGAAACTTGACCCAACATGGTAATTAGAGACATGCAAGTAGATAACTACAAGTTGTTAATAGGACAAGAGGATATCATGAAAATTTTGAGGGATATGAGATATAACTTGGATGATATAGTGGTGAGACTATCTCAAGTAGAACGTTATGTGGTCTTTGATTTAGACAATGAATCAAATGAGAAACATGACATGTTAGCGGTCATTAATGATCCAACTCAAGCCTCTCGTCATGCCAACTCTTCTGCCACATCAACAGTAATCATCCTAGACTAGCAAGTCCACCAAGCATTTTGTTTGTTGTTCTGTGGTCGGTGACAATTTGTGTTTTCTTTGTAAACAACATCATGATGCTTTTGTTAGCTTAGTTTTTGGGTGAGTATATGCATTACTATAACTCTTTTTTGGCTTTACTTGGCTAAGTTACAGAGCCCTAGTGGGACTAGAAAAATGAAAAGTTATGTGCCATAATCTCCAACCCTTAGGTATCAGAAGTAGGGTATTCTCAACTCATGTTTTTGGTCACTTGTAGATCTAGAAATATTTATGCTTATCCCTGGTGGTAGACCAGATCTCCAAGATCACCCTTTTTGATGTATTTTTGGATGTGTTGTTAAGTAGCTTTCAATGTAAAAACATTTGATATTAATAGAAATCTACTAAACAAATTTACAAAAAAAGAAGAATAATCTCAAAATTTGGTCTCATATGGAACCCTTAATGCCTCTTACTTATGGAATTCCCAACACATGGGGGAGTTGTCGATGTAAACTCATTGGGAATTTTCATCATGTGATGATGGATGCGGTCACAGGGCAAGGGTAGAACAAAGGGTATACGTCAAACTCCTTAAGAATTTTCATAAATGCGTTGACAGAATGGACCCAGGAGAAAGCATGAAACAAAGGGTCTGGGATATTTGAAGTTCTAGAGTCTCAGAGTACATAGGAGGAATATTTCCTTTAGTTCTCAGGGTGCTTTAACTTATGCTTTTTCAAAACAAGGATTGTAAGCAATGGTAGTCCTTGTCGATTTGATAGGATATCAATTTTTTTTAAGGAGACCTGAGTTGGTAATCATTTACTAAAATTGATTTGTGTGATAGGTACATATATATTGTGTTAGAAGCATGCATTTAAAGGATAGTTTTAATAGGTTATTGCAAGAAATAAAGATTTAAAATTTTAAAAATACTCTGGAAAAAGGAGGTTGGAAAAAATGTATACATACATCACTAGTGGATGCTTTATGTTGTTTGATATTTTTCTCTCTTAAACAGTGGGAACTATTTAGATTCTTTCACATGGAAAACCCCAACTCATTTATATACTCACACTACACAACCTTAGTTTTTTGAAGGAACCATGAAATTTTGTGGTCTAGATAAAGATCAATGTATTGGTTTTAAATAGTAGAAACAAACAACCATTTAGACTGGCCATATTAACAAATTAACTTGAAAATATTACATTTTAAAACACCACTCAGCCAAATGGCAGCTGGAAACTATTATATTCATATTTTCTAGGATGGTGACATTGTGGGTGTTTAATGAGCACATAACCTTGAGATATACTGGCTTAAAATCTTAAAAGACTTATGGAAATGATGTGGCTCCCAGCAATATTTTCTTATTGGAGAAGAATGCTACTTTTTTCCTTAATAACTTGATATATCTGTACATGGAAAGTTCTACATATGCAACCAAACCTATAAAAACAAACCTATAAAAAGGACAACACTAATAAATAATAAAATAACATTAAGGAACTTGTGCTTGTCAATAAAAAAACCACTTCATAGTGAAAGATGTCTGTCAAATTGAAGCTATGAAACATACAATCCTTCACTTGGAAATAGTGCGACAAAAAACACAATGTTTCAATGCAAGAAACCATACCTTGAAGGTATGTTGGGCACCTCCAGGAATTTTCTAAGGAGCTTTATCAATTTACGAAGTATAAAACCTTATGATATGTCAATGTGGAAACTTCACTCTTGTGCCTCTAGTTGGACCACTTGATCCGTTATTAACCTACATATTGTACTTAAAATTCCCTTTACATTACATTGCATTAAAATTCTACTAACATTCTATCGAACAAACAAAAACAACTTAGTACGATATATTATTGGCAATTTCGATCATAGAATATATATGGAGACATTTGAATATTCACAAATAATTTTAAAAATAAAATAGATATAATTTTAAATTTGCTTGCTAAAAATTAAATTGCTCTACTTTTTAATCTATTTTTAATTTCATTTTTATCTCCGAAATATATATATTTTTGCAAAGCTCTCAAAACTTCAGAAATCCGAAGATAAAGTTGACATGTAACTTTTTTTTGTTTGTTTTTGCACATATGCTACATTCTGTGAGTATGGGTAAAACTTACCCAACATCCAAAGAAAAGCAACAAAGCTTGTACAAAATGAGAAGGGTTTGGCCTACACTCTTGCTCGGCACCGTGGAGTAATCAGTTTCCATTTTTAGATTAAACCATCCATCTTTACATGCTAATTCTCTAAATTTGTAAAACAAAAATTAGATTCAAAATGTAATATCGTTAGTGCTTATTTGAGTGATATTCATGACGCAAAGCCATCAGAATAAACAGAAAGAACCTAATTGTGATGGTTGATCCAATGACGACAACACAATACAGGTCCAGTCTAAAGGTATGACAATGATTCTCATTATCTATTGCATTTACTAGCCATCCAAGTAGATAATGAAGTCCATGATCTCGATAACATAAACCTTGCATCGAAGGAAGTGTGTGGGTATCGCTAACATGGAAATACAAAGGCCATGAGAAAAATTGAAATGGGCGTAGGAGGAAATGATGGTGATGATTTGAGATTTTTTACATTGGAAAGGGTTTAACAGTTGGGAGGCATGATCTAGAGGGATATGTGAATGGGGAGAGGTGATATATGTGATTATTTACATGGGAAAAGGGTGGAAGACTTAATAAGGCAGGAATTAGTGTGAACAGGGGAAGAAGGTGGTGGTTATTTTTGATTGTATAATATGGAAAATGGGTAAACAAAATTTAGCTCAAGTCATTAGCAATATGAGGAATCTAGACCACCTTCTTGGACTATGAGCACATAGCACACTAATTAAGCCACACATTTCCGATCTTATCGAATAGGAACATGCAACTAAAACTAACTCATATACAAGTTGAATCAAATGCATAGAAGACAACATAAGCTGGTTAAATACAAATTGTTGACATTAATCTGTTCTAATAAACAAACCATTATGATATCTTCTTCTAGGAGTTGTAGAAAAAAAAAAAAGTTAAGGTAAATCAAATGAAATGGTATGAAGCTACAAGACAAGACAATACATGAAAGCATTTATAGGATTGGAATAAGCATCAATATTACCTTGTTATGTCATATACAAAAAATCCCCCAACAACCCCTTCATTATAAGATCTTGTCATTAACCCAAAAGACTCTTGTCATGCCTTAAGGATATAAAAAAACATAGACAAACATCATAGAATACTTGTTGTATATTTTGAGTGTATGGAGCATAACAATGCTATTTAAGATAAAGTAAACATCTTTTTGGCTAGTAAAAAGTATGTTGGTTTTTTTCTTTTCTTTTTTCTGGTTTTTTTATTTTTGAAAAAAAAAGAGCTTAGAGTTCAAGACCCTTTGAATGTAATTCCATTTGATCAGCCCATTTCCGAACATGCGCACAGAAATTTTGTCCAGCTCAAAATGAAAAATATAAACCATTTGCATTAAGCCCTTGGAAAATTCTCTCTGTACAAATCAAAAGAGCCCCTCTATTATGAATAAACCCATCATCAAGAACAAAAGTGGAACTCTGATCTACCTTCACTACAATTGTTGTTGATACTTGGGTATCCACCTCAATTACCACTTTGTTTCTTTGAGAATATGATTAGGAACAAATTACAGACAACAACCAATTCAAGGGTCATGTATACTAGGACAAGATGAGTTATGCATAAGCTTTAAAAGTATGGTAATGGACGAAAAGGAAATAACATCCTCCACCCTGTCCAAAGTAGGTGTTTTTGGCATGGGTGGAGCTGAAAAAAAATTTCTCCTCAAGGGAGTCCATAATTAAAAAGCAATGAAGAAAAACTTTGAGAAATATCTGATTCTTTGTTTAATAGTTACCCATAATTTAGCAATCATAAATCTCTGCAATCAGACTAACTCGTTCAACATTGGGTTACAATATTTTGAGCAAGCTTTGCTCCTTGTGCCTTCTCACCAAATAGGATTGGCAGTTGGTGAACTTATCTCACGTGTTCGCTAGAGGTTTGTTGTTTCGAGGTGTGACCAGACATGGAGGGAAGAATATATGGGGGGTATATATAAGTAGGAAACAAATAGAGTTTCGTGGTCTTCTTATGTAATAATATAAAATAAGAATAAATATGGATCCATAGGCAACGCTCAAGTTTCTCCTAGCTTCCTAGATGTTTATTTGGGCTAGATACAATTTGACAAACTGAGCACAAACTGAGAACATATATAAGAGTGCATGTCTTTCCAATACAAAATGCCACAACAATTAGAATTGCACAATTACATAAATGTTACATACATGCATTGCATAATTACGTAATTGGTACAAATGGATTGGGTACAACAAGATTTACAATGTCATTTCTCCTCAAATATGAGAATTGAGACACCCAGACTGCATGTAGTCCTTGCCTTCCTTCTTTCTATTTATTTACTTATTTCTTATTTATTTATTTTTTTCTAAATTAAATTATCATTTATGTGGTTTTTGTTACCTTAATAAAATGAATACATAAAATAAATAACACATTAATTTAAAATAACACGTTAATTAAAAAAATAAAATAGAAAATGAACAACCTATGTGCCACACTCTAGCGGCATACAACCCACTTGTCTATTTCATCCTTTGTCTATGTATGGGGCAAGATCGACCCACAAATCCATGATCGGTCATCATTAGCTGCAATAACATTACCTTCATCCTCCATAATGA
>APFE030245636.1:0-24381 GCA_000404065.3 Pinus taeda
TGAATGACAGAGGTAGAGAAGAGCCAGACATGCAAACCAATTGTCAACCCTGGAAGTGACAATGTGGCCATATGGCGCACACCAACATCTCCCCAAGAGGAGAAGGGACTAGGATTTCCTCCAAGGGGAAATCCTTGGTTGGTAGACTCCATTTTCTTAACCTAAAGACCAATGAGGGAATTTGAGATGTTATTTCAATTAAAATATTTTTTCGATGCTTTGACACAAATTGTTTTTTCCATTTTAAAGAGTCTAGAAAAACAAAAGATGACCCTAGTCGCCTTCAATTTTTAGTGAGCCTGAAGTGACAAGTGCTCAGAGGACCTTTTCTTTTAAGGAGTCTAAAAAGGAGCAAAATAGAATTCTCTAGAAGTCTAGGCATAGGGGATTACCAAACCAATCGCAAAACTACAAAATACTTTTTACGGTACGACAGTCAATCTTCCCGAATGTTGTGTTCAGTGCATTGCGATTGATAGGGTAGTAGACACGGCTTCCTAAGGATAAAGGATGCAACCTATTGTGGTCTCCCAATATATACTCGACGGTACATGGGAGCACAAGTCCGTACTAGCACTTTCCATCTCAGACTGGAGGAATCACCCAACCAACAATGAAAACAACATTTACCAGATTTTATAACGCTGGAATACGTCTCTAGCCTAGACCTCTAGATGAATTCAGTATGCAGCGCACCTACTGCACTCGGGAAGTGCGATGCATACATACTACCTTGAAGGCAGGGTGCGATGGTACCAGTGTGAGACTTTAAACAAGTTTTTACTCACAATTTGCAATTAAGTTCAGGGATTTAGGCCGAGTAAGTGATCTTCAGTATATGTAAATCACAAGGGTTGATCTAAGGAGGTTACTAGAGCCACCACTTGGGGTAATTAGAATGTTTGCAGATCGATTATTTAATTCATAAATAAAACCTAGAGATAGACTGAAGCAACATTGATCTACTTTACATTTGTATAACAAATGCAGTTCGAAGACTAGCTGGCTTGGCTTCAGGCTCCGTCTGTAAGTTTATAAAAGAAACAAAGATAGGCTAACAAACAATTTAGTCACTCCCCAGTGGAGTTGCCATTTTGTTACTAGGAATAGTGTCAACTCGGATGCTGCTATTCCCACTAAGACTGGTAGCTATCTTAGAAACAAACAAGTAAAGTCTACTTTCGTTTTCCTTTATGAAAATAGATAAGAGCGGAAAAAAGGAGACCAACCTTAGTCTCGCGCTTGATTTCCTTGTTTGATTCCTCTCCTTCCTGATAGAGCTTTGCCACTTCTTCTTCATCTGCCTAGCTTTAAAGAGCACCTGTGGAATCACAGCAACATACCACTATCGAAGAACAAAGATCTATATTCATAAATAACACAGGACCAGATACAACAATATGGAGGAAAAATTGAATAGCTTTATTAAGATCAAGAATAGCAAGAGGATTACAACCATATGTCCTGACCTACCATCATCCTCCAGCAAGAAAGCCCTTCTTCACTTCAAGTAAAGCTTAGATCACCCAACACTATGAAGTTACACCAAAAAACCAATAACACTTCTCTACAAGATACAAGATTCCAGCCTCTGGATCTTTGTGATGAGGGATCCATATATAGATGATTGTAGGGGGGTGAGTCATCTTCTGGGGTCTTGATTAGTGTCCTCTCTTTGATAGTTCTTGATTCCACCTGGAGAATGATGATCTCTTACTCATCCCTGGTCGAAAACAAAGAGGCAAGTGTTAGATGGGAAGCTTCTGGAAGATTCCATGATCTTCCACCTCGCATTTTGTCCCTGCCATTTGTCCATTCCCAACCATCGCACCCTATAGAGGGGCCATTCAGTATGCATCACACCCTTTACACTGGGAAGGTGATATGCATCGCACCCTCTACACTGGGTATTCAGTATGGTCCAGTTTTAACCATTTCTGAGCAATTTTTAGTGGAGAACTTCTAGGAGATGATTTAATCAGCCGACCTTGTTCCTTTACTCAGTGAAGCAACACTTTTAGGGACATAGGAACCCTCAGTTTATGGACATTTATGATTGGGGTTGAAGTGCCCAAAAATGTCTATAAGACTAACTGGTTTGGATCTAACAAATCAAGAATTCCATGTAGTAAAGTAGACTTACATCGTAGATCCGAATTATTTACAATGAAAACTTTATTCTTGATCTTATTAAAACATAGATAAATTCAAGAGTACATACGTATTTCCTTATCTGAGACAAAATTTGAACACATTTCGATATTTCATAGAAATATAATGATATAATGTACTTGTAGGACATGAGAAAGCTATCTACATCTAGCACCCATCACTAGACAATAGTGTTATAGAGATACCATGCAACACCTATTCAACACTACCTTCAAGCTTCAAGTTCATCAATGGATTTACTTTAATAGAAAATTCTAGTGGGATTTCATTAAATACAATCCAACAAAAGTTATTTATGATAGTTGTCATTGCCTTCTTTGGATCTATCCGCCTTTGGAAATAGAATAACTGAAATTCCCCAATTTTTGAGGTACTTTCTTCATGTTCAACATGGGCTATTGGGTTCTTCAGGTGGAAATGGTTGCAAATATTAGATGTATAATGGAAACATACATTCAATTCAAGGTTGTTGCTCCTAAGGTTTATTGGGTGAATTATAAAACAGCAAGTACTTAAAACATGATATATATGGTAGTAACATAAACCTACCCAATATCCCACTTCAGAATTCAAAATGTTGGAAATAGGAGATGTCTTAAACAATAACAATTATTTAATTGCATAATCACACTAAAATAAAAAAATCTTTAAAATCTTGAAAGGTGTGAAAAAAATGGAATTGGAATATTATAGTTATGTTAGGGTAGATATAGTTATGTAAAATGTAACTTATATCTAAAACACGTAAATGTAACTTTCGACGGCTAGATGAAACGTAACTTCTATATAAAAAAAATGGAGTTGGAATATTATAGTTACTTCAGGGTAGATATAGCTATGTGAAACGTAACTTCGGTATAATATTCTAAATATCCTTTTTTAGTCATTTAAGAGACAAACATTTTTTTATCTTTGGTTAATAACTTACTACTCCACCAAAAATAGCAATGAATTGTTCTTCACCAACGAAGGAGAAATTTTAAAACAATGTGAAAAAGATTACTCATTCCCCTTAAGATAGTGTGAAAATTCTTACTCATTCTCTTGCCATGTTTCTAATATTTTATTTATGTCCGGATTTAAGTTAGTCTAATGTAACTTCTACATATTTGACAACTTAAATGTAGAAAATTACATAGATTGAAGTTATACAATTAACATATGAACAATAAGATACTAGTACTAACTAGGGTAAACCTACAGGTGCTAACACCAAAACCTCTTTAGATATGGCCGCTAATCCAACATTACTTTCCTAAATGGCTGGTAAACTCAAATATCAACATGTGTTTCTGTAGTGCTAAAGAAGGTATCCCATAATTTGAAAATGGATTGTTTTTGCCCCTCGAATTCAATTATTTGTAGGAGAAAGTATGTGCACGATCCAGACACTAGGCTTTACATTATTGTATTTACTAAAGCGTAAGTGAATGCTAAAAACGGGTTTTATATCCAAGTAATAAAATTAGTATAGAAAATTGGTATATTTTAAAATCTAGAAGTGAATGCAACAATGTGCAATATATCAATAATGAAAAATAAGAGGAAAGTACATGTTTGAAGACATGGACAAGGAAAAACGAGGCTCTTGACATTGAGAGTTCAATAGAGAAACATTGTGTCTAGGTTGAAAATGATTATCTTGAGGACATTGTGAACTTACGAAGCTACTGTAATAGAAAATGTAAATTTGTTAAATTAGATTGTAATTTTCCAACGAAATTGTGAATTGTGGAAAACTTGTTGCAATGAATTTCTTCTGAGGCTGTATCAACTACATGAAATAATCATTTGAGAATTTCATAAGAATAGGTTGGTTGGATATTAAAGCATCTTAATCTTCTCAGAAGGCCTAGCTACAAGGTTGATTTTGGCAGTTCATCTCAAATATAGGTTTGTGGCACAAAGTTATAATAAAGAAAGTGTACCTACCCTCCAATCATGCAATGAATACAATGTATTATGAAGGTGGAAACTAATGCCTCTCATGTTTGGGGAGTACCAACAAAATCATTTCTTATACCTTTCTTATTATTCGATCACATTTTAGTCAACAAAGAGGAAATGGAAATTCTATTAGAATTACAAGTGACATTTGGATTTGTTTAGAATTTGATTTACATATGGATAAAAATATAAAATTTTCATGGATGATGCAAGCATTCTATATAATAGACCTTCTTATTGGCTTAAATGAAACATTGACAACAAAAACCCTCATTTGTGGATCTTCCTTCCTCAACAAACAATTCTATGCATCTCTCAAACATATACTCTAGCACACAAGATTCACTCGGTTACCCCTCTTAGAAACAAGTTGTTCATTAAAACAACTAGAGTAATTGGATGGCCCATATAACCATCTCCATTTTCACTTGATATGAGCTATTACAAAACGGTTAGAAGATGTAGACAAACTAGAATGCTGAGCATATCCACTGACATGAAAACACATAGTGAACTTTGGATGTAGTATATAGCTTTAATTTGGATTATGAAAAGGATTGGTGACAATGGTATGGAAATTTTACCTCCTTTATGATTGTTAGTCATGATTATGATAGCTAAAAGTTGAAAAAAAAAAAAAAACTAAATACCATTTGATTACACATGAAATTTTATGGCTAGAATAGTTAGATGACAAACATTGATTCTAGGGCTAGCTAGAAAATATAAAGTTGCTAGAATTGGTCTCAACAATAGTTTCTCTATGCAAGGTAGAAGGAAAAGAGGATTTAAAGCACGTTGATTGGAATAATTAATTATTCCAAACAATCTATGGTCCCTATCCATGAGAAGACATGGCATCACCCACATGGAGGCCATATAGGTACCTTCCAAGAATGGAATCATGTTGGTTAATGTGGTTGTATCATTCGGGCCACATGTGGATGCGACATGAATACCACATGGGCGCCATTTGACAATCCATTACAGGTGACGTGTAATATAATTAGGCAAAGTTCAAGTAGGAATAAATTTCAATTCGGGAATCAGATTGAGATAAAATCTCCACGAGATGAACATAATTGTAGCATCAGATTTTATATTTTATGTTGTGACTTCATCTTCATAATATGCATTAGGTTTAAGGTCAATTCAACAAGTAACCCTTTCCACAACCCAACCTAGTAATGGGTGGGAGAAGTTGTTACTACTTGGGTGGGAGAAGTTGTTATAATTACGAATGTAAACAAAAGGCAAATCCTGAATTGAGCTTCGACAACATGATGGATTGTCTAATAAGAAAAGCACATGCACAAAGGCCATCCTTTTGGATATTTTTGGTTGGATCTTGGAGACACATATATCCTTCTCCGGTGCAAGGAGTGAGAGGATAACCATGTATTGAAAGATGCATTGAATTTTAGTCTTGTCTAGATTTATGGACTTGATCCATTTTCCCTTTGGATTTGAAGTTATATATAAAGAGGTTTATAAAAATTGTTTGTTCCTTCTCAGAAAATAACACCGTTTAATACAACAGTTTGTGCTCTCAAAGACCATCACAAAGAAAAAGAGAGCAGAAATTGCTTTACTCATAAAACCCCTCTAGTCTCCAACAATTTCATGTGAATACAATTATCATAGAAAATTAGTCCAATATTAGTTTTAGGGGAAAGACCCATTTCAATCTCTTCAATTATATCTCTAATTCCACCAAAGTTACCATGGATTCTTTTGAATATAATGTATTAGCTTTACTATTCTGTGTTGTATGCTTTGAAACCAAATTTATTAATGCCAACTCTAATATGAAATATTTAGAATTCATATAAATAAAAAACAATGTTAAGCTACCAATTCAAGAAGCCAAGAGAAAGCCATTGATAAGGAATTGTAACATCTCGAATGTGCAAAAAAAATATTTGGGTTCCCTTGACACGACATCTTCAAATTTATAAATTCACTAAAAAAACTAAAACACAAACTTAATCATAAGAAACAAAACCATATTTCAATTTGTGGAAACCCGCAATTAAAAGGGAGTGACCCGACTTCATGTGGTGCTCTTCTCGACGGAGTCCGCCTACCTTCATGGACTTCATGTGGTGTCCTTATCAAGGGAGCCGGCCTACCTTCATGGACGCTTGATATAAATACTTAAACCCAGTTGGACTTCATAGGACTCGATCATCACCAAGTTGGACATTCACTTATATATTTCGTACTACTTGCTCGGCCATCTTCTTCGAGATTCTTTCTGCAACAAAATCGTGAAGGGAAAGGGATTAATTTGTGAGTAAGAACATGGAACCTTTTTACACCGACAATGCAAAAGATCATGAGCATGAGCCAGAGGAGATTCTTGATTTGCTGCCTCCAAGATTTAGAGAAATTAGTGGCAACTCAACAGCCATGGAAAGTTTCAATTTGATGAACGACGATCTTATAAGCCATCGAATTATTCCAAGCCTCGACGACCATCTACGCGCCCTCATTTCCAATGGAAGGTCTGGACTTATTGCTAACAGACTTCGACATTTGGTTGACACAGCACCGCCGCCACCACGACAATGCAATCTTCTGTTTCGCGTGAAACGAAGAGGTTGGCACCAGAGACGTGGTCGTCGCCGTGAAACCACGGTGAGTGAAATAAATTTTATTGAGTGTGCCATCAGAGACAAGAGGTTGTCACCCTTCCCTCAACATGAGTTCACGGCTTTAACTATTCCGCATGGGTTTCCACCAGAAGAATTAAATCAATCTTTTGTGGAAGCGATCGGACATAAAATTATTTTCTGGAGTAGTACAGATGATCGGCAGCATCCCTTCTGCTACATATGAAATTCAGACCAGAACTCCGATAGGTCTTTCCGGGCTTTGGATACTTCCACAATAGCTGGAGAACTCCACAACGAGGTTTCTTATGGGATTCTTAAAGTAACAGTGGGAGATCGGCTGATAGTGTTGTTGGGTACCCATAGAAATTGTGCAACAATCTTGTCCTTAGATGTAAACTCTGAAAAGTGGTCACTTCTTCTAGAGTGTTCGTACAACATATATGATACACCTATCCCGTGGAAAGGAAACTGTATCTAGTAAATACTACTAGTTGGGTATATGCAGGCAACGATGGTACTACCATACTCGTTCCCATGCACTTCAACTTTCAGAGCAATGTGTGGGTAGTGGGAGGAGAAGAGAACACAACGTTTGCTCAGCATTTAATGAAATTTCATAGATATGTTCCGCCTTCCTCCGGTAACCTCTTCCGTAAATTCCTTGTCACGTGCATGTTAGGGAGATGTATGATATCCTCCAAATCCGGAACACTTTATGCCATATCTCAGAGGTCAGATACAGAGGATGCCAATGGCGATTATGGCGAGTATCCAATTGGGTGTATTTACGCTATGGATGATTTAGCAAGTGGATGGAGGAGAATTCAGAGCCGGAAAAGTGAGCACACTCAACAAGTTGATCCCTTCAAACTCCCTAAGCTTCCTAAAGGTAAATATGTACGGACTAGAACTAACTGTTGGGAAATAAATGAGCATGATATACTCCTAGTTGTTCTACATTTTGTGTATATGTGAAAGGGTCTCTAGGTGAGGTATGCGTGGTGGACCTTCAACAAAGATGACAGTGTTAAAAACTATGGTTACGAGGAGTTAAATCGGCCGGCTTTAAAAAATGCTTCCGATATTTCACTCTTGAAAATTGAAATGTGAAAATTTTGAAATTGGTTTATTTAATGATAAGTTTTTTAATTGATTTTTTTAATTAGTTAAAGAGTTTGGCAATTTCTCTATATGTATTTGTTATGGATATGGGATATGGAAGGTGCATTTATCTTAAAAATCATGATATGAAAAATTATTTAATATAATATTAATGTTTTTGGGTAAAAGTGGACTTTGACTAAGGATCACACTCATTCATTAGTGGGACAAACTTGTTAGTTGAGGACTACATGAAGCTTGAAAATAATAATTTTTATTTACATTTCCATAATTTTACTTGGGTAATTTGGAATTCCTTTTTGGCATGCAAGAATACATACTAATGCTACATAAAAATCACTACTCCCTCTTAGCGAGGGAGGTATTCTCTACAAGTGACTTTTCCTTGCTGAAATTTATCCTTCCTTAAGAAAAGTTCATGAGGTTTTCAAGTTGATTCATGTGTATAAAATAAATCCATTCTAGATTGGGTAATTTAATTCACTCATATGTATGTAAGCATCTAAGGTTTCTGGCCAAAGTGCTTGGTAATGACCAAAATTTCCCCCAAATTGCTTCTGTCTTTGCTATCTTGATTTCCGGTCTTGCGAATGACTAAGCAAGTTAGGGACCTTGCTTTCTGAACAATTTTCTTAGCGCATCGAAAACTACCTTCGTTCTTTGATCCGGGCCTTTCTGGTGCTTTTTTCGCCTTTAGTGCCTTTTCCTTTAACGGGTATAAGCTTCAGGATTTTTTGTAAACATGCTGCTTTTGTGAGCTTTTGACCCTGAGTGTTGAGTCGGCTATTGATGTTAGCATATGTTCAGAAATGCTCTGGAATCTACGGTTCCGTTGCATGCGGTATCCATTTATGAGGGCATCTGTTCTCTATCTCCGAGCGTTGACACTTTCCCTTTTTCTTTAGATGTTTCCTATTTTTCATTCCTGCAGTTCACGCAAAGGAAAAGAGTAATGACAATAAATATTGATGCGAAAGCTCTAAGCTCTACGAATGTATAAAATAATGCCACCCATTGTGAACTGACTCTTCGAAAAACACAAAACTGTCCTTCATTAACAATTTGGCGTACATTCATTAATTTTCTTTAAGGTGCGCATCCAATTTTTTGGTTTATTGACAGCTTTTCTTGAATGTTGAGCTGAGGAAAATTTGCGATGGGTGATTTCTGCAACTTTCATTACATTATCGCGTTATCGCATTTTGTCAAGATTGTGATATCACAGATCGCAAATCGCAGAGCACAGATTGTAGCATCGCAACATCGTAGCATCGTGTTTATCGCAAGATCACAGATCGTGTTAAATCATTGTGTGTTTTTTATGCGATGTTGCGACATGCGATGTCGTATATCGGCCATCAGAGATTTCTTAAGATCTTCATTTATGGGAGCTTCTTAATGTATGCGATGCGATGAATTTCGCGTCGCTTTTTTGCAGTTTTTACTGTGCTCATAAAGAAATGTTTTACTCTCTTCTCGCGATGCGATATATTTTTAAGTAGTATAATACAAGAAAAATAAAATTGAATTTTTTACTAAGGGTCCCCACTTGTTTTATGTTATTGTTAATACTAAAGAAGGAGGGGGGTTGTTGGTGGCCACAACAATGGTGATTCACTTGGAAGAACCAGTTATCTCTGCTTTTCTTATTGAATCTTAACTTCCAAAACAGAAAAATTGTCATAAATCTAAATTTTGTTATGGATAGAAGGAGTACATTATGCCTTATCCTATCAATGACATTTTGTTTCAACCTCTTTTTATTGTAATTTGTTTGCTTCCTTAGGCTTGTCCTTGTATTTACATCAGCCATTACTTGGTCTTGTAAAGATAAAATAAAGTTTTCTTTGTGTGCCAGTTTTTAAAATATGCTCGTTTGTCATAGGTAGAGCCTCTGCTGCCAATAGGCATCCACAGCCTCGACAGGGTTACCTGTTACCCAGCAATGATCCTTTATCCTGCTTAAGGTGATCTACAACTTTCAAAGAACAACCCACATTGACACTTTTTCTTTGATTTTTTTTTTGTTTGTTTAATTCTTAAAGAACAATGTCTTGGTTTGGTAGCCAAATTATGACACAGTCATTCACTTGATTTACACTCTTGCTGAACAAGCTAGCTCGTGATGAGACCCCTTGTCTTTTGATTTTAACAACCTTGAGTCATTGCCCTGTTTTGATGGATAGTATTGGCAAAGTCAGCAAGTTATAATATCTGTGATCATGATAAGTCGGATTGTGATGAGACCTCTTATTATTTAAGATATAGTGTTTCTTGGATTGTTCCTCTGAACGCTGCGATTTTTCTTTAATCAGGGAGGAAGTCATTATCTTCCTTAAGAAAGCTCTGGACGACAATAATAGAGTTTGAAAATAGCCGTTTTATAGAAAATATTTATTTTGTTATTGATACCTTTCATTGTGATGATATAAAACAATTTCTTTGCTAAAGGTTGCTTTCGTCAAATTTTTTGAAGTTGAAACTAGTATCATATCTAGGCTAAATTTTTTAACTGTATCTATCAATAATAAAGATCAGATTCTAAAAAAAAAAATTTCCATTTATACAAGCGGAAAGCTCAAAATATTAAAGGGAATTGGTGTCTTTAGTAAATGTCAAATGCTGTTAACCACAACAAATTTTATTAGGGGGAAAAATATTTAAAGAAATGAGAGGTAACTATTCCCTTGGATTATGTACATAATAGGGATAATTTCTTCTTTTATTTTGCCTATCAACTTTTTTAAAAATTAAATTATCTGCCTAATAACCTAGCTAAATTACTCCTACTCCTATTTTAACTATATACAAAAAAATTGATTAAGTAAAATTATATTTCTAGTGAAACCATCTTTTCATTTTTATTCCTACATGTATGTACCTTTTAAACATCAGTGTTAAGAATAAAACTTTTCTTGGACTGTCAACATTGAATGTGGAAATAGAAAGTGTAACTTCAGTCAGAATTCTGCCTGAAATTTCTTCTTTATGAAATCTTCTTTCCAATTGGATACCTATTGGATCATTAAAATCAGGATGAATTTATGTTATGGATTGGTGATCGTTCAATAGGAAAGATGACATGCTAGTTTGTGAATATGAGCTTTTAATTTGAATGGCCTAAAATCTATTATGCGTTAAAGTCAAGAATTTAGCAATTTCTCGTAAAAGGAAAGTTTCCACATATAAATCACTAAAAAAAACAATGAATAATAGATGGAATTTTCCCAAAAGAGAATTATCAATTATCGTGAATTGCTGGCAAGTTTCCAAAAATACTTTTTCTCATTGATGATGTTTTGGATGACATAGAAGTTTTTTAAGGAAGGTTGATATTGATTGATCTTGGAATTGAAAAATTTCTATACTTCCATGAAACAATTCAGTTTTCCAAAATGGTAACGCATCTCTCGAATGTTCTTTGATAAGGTGCTTAATAAACCATAGCAAGTTATTAAAAGTCTGAAAATTTAAAACACAGTCCGATTTTATACAAAATGAATGCAGGTGAGAAAGAATGTAATGATTATTTGTACAACTAATGTTATAACACAACTGGGATTGATTTGAAATATCTTCTTTTTCACAAGAACTAGCTAGAATTATGGGATCTGAGTAACTTCGAATTTCATCTTGTGAATCAGAACAAAAATTATGACTGGGAACAGACATGGTGGTTTGCTCATGATATGAATCATAGATCGGGATATTGTCTTGGATAGTAAAATCATGCAAATGATCCATCACTCTGAAATGAGGATTGGCTGGTATAATTCTTGAATTAGAATATCTCTCATTATCTGAGCTCTGTTGAGTTACTTGAGATAAATCAACATTATCATCGGCTAAGTAGCTATCATAAATGACTTCGCAGGATTCCCTAGATTTCTCTTTTTCATCCAGTACATTCAAAAAGGGAAGGTCAAGTCATTCATGTTTGTAAATGGCAAAAGGGGGTTCTATAGTTGTCTCTTTATCTTGAAATACTAATGGTGATTCATTTGGGTAATCCTCTGTACCTTTTGGGATATCATTAATACTGAGGGGAAGAAAATTATCATCACTAAAAACATCAGGATAAAGAGAAAAATGTGACTCTGAAATAATGCATTTGAAAATATCATCGTGAATAAATTCTTGTTCATCACATTCATCGTAAACATTAGGCTTTAGATCATACCTTTGTGTGTTCGTATTTTCCGAAAGAGAATTAGTTTGTTGTTCTAACCTTGACATCTGCATTTGTCGACTTGCGATGATATTATCTAACCTTGTCTCCAAGTTGCTTTCTGGTTCCAAGGCAGGCTTTCTTTGAACATTCTCGCTTGTGTCCTCTTGTATTGGAGTAGGCATGTCTCCTAATCTTTGGGAAGTTTCTTCATCATGAGTGATTCGCATATTCAAATTGGAATTTTCATTCATATTAGAAGAAAATGGAACAAGACTTGGACTAATTTCTGCTGGATCAGGCATAGGAGGCAGGGAATAATTATGCTCAACACAATCTAAATATTCTTCATTCATGAGTTTGTTCTCAATATCATATTTTAGACAATTAAGATGAAATCGCATATTAAAATCCCTAACAGATTCATCTTCTTTTCATAGATATTCAATTTCATCATATACCTGATCATAATCATAGCAATCAAATTTACAAATGAAAGCCTTGACAAATTGGTCCCAACTGTGAATTGAAGTAATTGGGAGGGTTCTACACCAGTTTCTTGCTTCCGCTGTGAATCTGAGAGTAAAAATTCTGCATAAAATGCCTTCATCAATTCCTTGGACATTTGAACTTAAAACATTTTGAATAAATTGAAGGGCATGATTAAAAGCAGAAGAATTACTCTTACCATTGAATTTTACCTGAGACAAGAGTCTTACCACTTCAGGAGGGGTGTTGGAAGAGGCGCAAACATGGATACAACTCCAAATGGGAAGTTTGAGAGAAGCCATCCTAATTCAAATATCACAATTTCCCACAACTCCAACAGACAACATTTTCAGGCCCTCCTTCTAGCGCCAAATATGTTGAAGCCCCAAAAATCGGGTCGACAACAAGGGGGATACCCGCCCGGTCTGGACCTTGGTTGGCAGCTCCTTATCTGTTTGGTATAGTGGGTCCAACTGGGGATAATGGGACCAATTTCCCAGTCTAAAGGTGTGTGTGTGTGCATAATTGGATGTTGTTGATCTAAAAGTTCCTATCTAAACTACTTTAATCTAACTCTATGCTATAGTAATCTAATGAAAACATCACATCTAATATATGCTAACCCGAGATGTAATTCTTCTATTATGCGATCTAAAGAGATTTCAAATAATAACTGGTAATAAATATCATTAAGCAATTATAAGAATGGAAATCAATCAAGATGAACCACTTTGCATAAAAAGTTAAGCAAAATAGTTGTGAACAACATATCACATAATAAGTTATTCACACATTAAACATAAATAAATGGCTCCACCGTACAAAAGTGCCAAATGGTAACTCAAACATTCATGTAATAACATATAAACAACTAAAAACTGTATATTACTTTAAGAATATAAGCAGAAATGGTCAAGAGATAAAAGTACCATTTATGACTAGTACTACTCATAAGCTTCAAGCAACAATGATTTATCTCTCCTTTTTCTAATATCTACTAAGAGTACAGAAGTGCAACATCAGTAGCAGATACCAAATGCAAACATCAATAAATCTTGATCCGTTCATTCATCAAAACCTCCTCTGAGGGTGCAAAAGTGCATGTTCTGAGGACAAATTTTTGACAAATTTCTAGACCTTTCTCTAAATGCATGAGAAGGGTTTAAATACTACTAACTAAATAACTTAATTACATAAATTTAGGATACGGTTTAAATGACCGCCCTTTTTTCTAAGCAAACTTATTTCTAAAAAATCGAATCTAATTCCTAACTATTTCTGCTTTTTCTCCTTAATGTTGCAAGAATTCAACATTTTCCTGAGAAGAGTCAGCTGGTTGCCTTCCGCTTTTGTTTAAGTTAAGCAAACAGAAATGGCAAGCGTTGGCACCATTTTTTAGTAAACTAGAAGATTTCTTGGGAATCATCTTCTGGCTAGGTGAATTAACTGGGTATATACTTGGTAATGACCAAACTTTCCCTCAAATTGCTTTTGCCTTTGCTATCTTGATTTCCGGACTTGCGAATGACTAAGCAAGTTAGGGACCTTGCTTTCTGAACAATTTTCTTAGCGCATCGAAAGCTGCCTCCGTTCTTTGATCCGGGCCTTTCTGGTGCGTTTTTCGTCTTTAGCACCTTGTCCTTTATCGAGTATAAGCTTCAGGATTTTTTGTAAACATGCTACTTTTGTGAGCTTTTGACCCTGAGTGTTGAGTCGACTATTGATGTCAGCATATATTCAGAAATGCTCTGGAATCCGCGATTCCATTGCATGCAATATCCTTTTATGAGGGCATCTCTTCTCTATCTCCGAGCATTGACGATTTCCCTTTTTCTTTAGATGTTTCCTATTTTTCATTCCTGCAGTTCACGCAAAGGAAAATAGTAATGGCAATAAATATTTATGCAAAAGCTTTAAGCTCTACGAATGTATAAAATAATGCCACCCATTGTGAACTGACTCTTCGACAAACACAAAGTTGTCCTTCATTAACACTTTGGCGTACATTCATTAATTTTCTTTAAGGTGCGCATCCAATTTTTTGGTTTACTGACAACTTTTCTTGAATGTTGAGCTGAGGAAAATTTGCGATGGGAAATTTTTGCAACTTGCATTATGTTATCGAATTATTGCCTTTTGTCAAGATTGCGATATCGCAGATCGCAAATTGTAGCATCACAACATCGTAGCATCGCTTTTATCGCAAGATCGCAGATCGTGTTAAATCATTGTGTGCTATTTATGCGATGTTGCGACATGCGATGTCGTATGTTGGCCATGGGAGATTTCTTAAGATCTTCATTTATGGGTGCTTCTTAATGTATGCGATGCGATGAATTTCGCGTCACTTTTTTGCAGTTTTTACTGTGCTCATAAAGAATTTTTCTACTCTCTTCTCGCGATGCGATATATTTTTGAGTATAATACAAAAAAAAAAATGAATTTTTTACTAAGGGTCCCCACTTGTTTTATGTTATTGCTGATACTAAAGAAGGAGGGGGATTGTTGGTGGCCACAACACCTGCCTCCTTCATATTTTAGATGCCAAATGGCGTTTATATTCTTCCTTCCACTAACATAGTTCTGGAATGATTTAGAGTTTCCATCACTTGCCTTTAACTAGATGACCTGCTTTTTAATCACCATTGCTCTTCCCTTTCCAGTAGGATTTAGTTCCTTTTGCCTTCCTATTGCATGATTATTTCCTTCTTCTGCTGTGTTTCATAGCCATCAGCTTTAGGCCTTTCCATCCAGTTTAACTTCTTTTCAATTTGTCAGAGTTCTTCATCTTCTTTCATCTCCTTTTCCTTGGCCGACTTCACCATGGCTTTTTTAAGGAGTTATAGATTTTCCATAAAGAGGAAATCTTTGTTGTTTGGTTCACTGGAGCTGGCAGATCTCCATGTGGACTTGAAAAGGGAGTTGAAGGAGTCCTCTTAGAGACAAGAGGGGTTGAATTTGAAGGGGGCAACTAGTTTTATGGGAGGCTTAAATAGCTCAAGCAAGATAAGCGTGTGATCAAGATTATACCTTTGCCAATGCACTAGCGAGGAATTGGAATTTTGGTAGCAGTTTCCTCCAAGGGGAGGAATTGATCTAGCCTTTTTGCTACACGTCCTTCCCCTGTTCTTTTGTTCATCCATGTCGGTCTAATCTTCAGCAAGTTGATGTCTAGTAACTTATTGTCTCTAGAAAGGTTGGAGAAGAAATCTAATAGTTGATCTTGTCTAGCCATGGGACCCCAAGTTTCTGAAGAGCCTATAGAGAAATTTAGGTCTCCCTCAATAATCAAATTAGGGCTACTCATAGAATATTGGAGAGAAGGGTCTTCCAAAAATGAGCTCTTCCATGGTAGGGTCCATAAATGTTTACTATCTGTAGAGAGGTATAGAGTTCTAGGGAGTACACCTCAGTCCCTATCACATGGTCCATTCCATAGGAGTTAAGGCTTTTGAACTTCTCTTTCTTGTAAGCCAGGGCTAGCCCACCAGAGTGCCCTTTTGTGTCTAAAACCAGGATGAACCAAGCTGACAGCAATTCTAAAAGAGTTTTAGTGACCTCTTCTCTAGCTCCTAGAGTTTCTTGAAGGAGAAGTATATCCAGGTTTTAATTCCTGATTACTTCTTTTAGGGCCAGCTTTTTAGGGTTGGTAGCTAACCCTCTAGAGTTCCAAGACAGAATGATCATTGGGTAACCACCGGGAGGGGGCTTGCTACTCTAAATGCCCCTGACATGGACATCTATTTTCCATCTGCAATATCTATATTGGCTCTCTACTGAGTCTTAGATAAGTTTGATATATGGCCTCTTGATTTCCTATCTTCTGGTTGGGAGGAATACATGTCTATGCCTCCTACTATCTGCAATGAGCCCCATGGGGGAGGTTTTTTCTCACAAGGTCTGAGGTTGTATGGCTTGGTGGCTGGGGTAGGATCCTCTCTCAGAGGCACAGTTGGGGAAGGTGGATAGTCATGATTTAGATCTAGGGTAGGAATGGAGGTGATAATGTTATCTAATTGCAAGGGGTCAGAATGAGGCATAGGGGTTTCCATGTTTTGGTGCCTAGCGGGACCAGGCTTTGATTCAATTTCATTCAATAAGCTTGCTAGAAAATAAGATGGATTTGGAATATGATCCATACACTCTGTTGCAATCACTTGGCTTCTTTCCAATTGCACTTGAAGGTCCTATATCGTTCCCGACCCTTCGATCTAGATGGAACATTGCTACTGGATCTATGAAGCCTGTTGTTGCTAATCAAGTCCTTCTTCTAGATGCTTCTGGGTTCCCGCCATGTCTATGTCCATTAGCTCTGCCTCGATGCTGCCCTCCTCTGTCCTGCTTTTGGGAGTTTCCACTGCAAATCCCCCAGTCCCAGCCTTCTTCTTCTTACCTCTTCATCTGTGGGTCATCGGATATTCTTTTGCCAAGTTTCCATATATGTGACACCTGTGGCATTGAAATGGCAAATGTTCATAATCAAGTTGTTGAAGATATTTAAATTTTGTGTATTGCAGGTGTATTTGTTCAGCCAATCTTGATCGGGGAGTGAGGCTGACAAGGATTTGTGCCATTCCCATGTCTCTGGTTTGGAGGAAGGAAATATCCATCTCCATATACTTCCTGAGATGGTTCCCTATGGACTAGAAGATAGGTTCGACCTAGAAGGGTGCTAGCCCTGGTAATCAAACCCAGTCCAATAGCTCATCAGTTCTTTCCCTCTATTCATCGAAGAGGGGGTTCCATATTTTAAACAATATCGGTGTCCTACCAAATGCCCAATTACTTTCTAATACTTAGTTAGAGCTTCTTTGTTGGCAAATTTCACCATGAACCAGCCTTTGCAAGTGTCAGCCCTTCCTTCCATTGCTGGGAAGCCCATTCTTGGATAAATTTTGCTGAATCTTTTCCCCCTTTGCTCTTCCTACTAGAGTCAGATCCATGACATCCATGGCTTCATCTATTGACACATTTGCCCCCAAAATTAGATTTGAGATCATTACTTTTCTTTTAATTATCTTATTCTTTTTCCTCTTCTCCCCCTTCTGCCTCTGTTGTGGCACTTCCTCCCTGTCTCGACTGATTATTTCCACATCTGCTGCTTTTTGGTGGATCTCCTTCGTGCCCCTTTCCTGTTGGGTGAGAAATCAACCGATCTTGTCACCTCCTTCTTCCTATAATTTACATTTGTCTCCCTTTCCCCCTCAGGTGTTCCCTTCTCTCCCGGCTTTAACCTTGGCTTCACTGTGGATCCTTCACCCTATCCACTTTTTAGGCTCAAGGCCCCTGCAAACCTTGATCCCAAACTCCGGAAATTATTCTTTAGCTTCCTGTAGCTGGGAGGGTTTTGGTTTTTAACCGCATGTGGGGATGCCATTCCCGAGTTCGTCTCAACACTGTTCTCTCCTGGTATCCCTAGCCCACAGCTAATTACCACATCTTCGAGCCCTCTTGACAAGAATGGATTGTCAGGGTGGGCTTTTGATAGACTTACCAAGGGGTTTTTTGCTGCCATTTTTGCCTGACCATCTTGGGTCTACGCCTCTTGAGTGAGAGGGAATTCCTTGCGATTGCTTAGGAAGGGTAGACTCGTTTTGCCCTCTAGCTGCCCTGGGGTATGATCCCAGTCCCAAACCTCCTCCGAGCCGTGTGATTCTTTTCCTAGGCTTACAGTTGGAGGGATATATCATTCTATATTCATATCTATGAATTCCAAGCCCTAAACGAATAGAATATTGCTAGGTTCGGGGTCTGGATCAATGGTGTTGCTTGAGTAGCATACCCTCTTGCTGGCTGCTCCTTGGCAGGTGCTAGTTGCCTAGGTAATTGTTGATCGTAAATCCCTCTGCTGAGCGACCTTTCACTGTTTCCTTTGATGGAGATGTGTATGATGGGTGTGGTTGTGCTTGAACCTTGTTTTACTGCTCCCATTCCCATGCCCATTTTCCCCCCTTTACGCCGCACATGGGTTCCCCGGATCCTGCCTAGGGCTTAACCATCGTATTGACCCAACTAGTGCCCTCCATAGGTCCTACTCTGATGACTCTTCCCAAATAGAAGCCAACCGTCTATCTTCCATGCTTAGGCCTATCATTGTCCAGGCCTCGTGGCCTGACCTGCTTGCCACCCTGTACCTATCTCCATCTGATTCCATAGATCGAAACCTTAGGTGTGCTCCTTGTCTCCCCTTTAATAATATTATTGTTTAATAATAATTATTAATTTAAATAAAGAGACTATTATTATTATTATTAAATGAAAAATAATATCAACTTACATCTTAACTATATAAGAAAAATCTAATTAATAAAAGTATATATTTTATCAATCCAATTAATAAAAGTATTTTTTTTAATTTTCGAAGACTACTAAATTAAAGATAAATCAATATATAAATTACCAAATTAGATTATCTTAATCCATATCATAAAAAAATGTTTAAAAAAACATGAATATAAATAAAAACCAACATCATATAACAAACACATCTATATTTTACAAAACATAATGGCCATATAATTCCTCAAGTTGGAAAATTTGATGTCCGATATAACTTTTTTTGATAGCAAACCATTATAGTGGAATGAGATTTGTATCTCTAATTTATTAAGTGTTTATTTAACCATATTTATTTTAGTGTTTATAATATTTATCTTAGGGTTTATATACCTTGGGTTTCTAATATTAGTCCCTTGGATTTAATATTATTCCCTTGAGTTCACAATCCCTTGGGGTTTTGTTATTAATCCCTTAGGTTTATTATTCTCTTTTGGTTTATAATATAAATCACTTTAGTTTATTATTCTCTTAGATTTATAATATTATTCATGGTCAACTATCGTCAATTATAGCCAACCATGGTCAACCATGGTCGAATGTCTCCTCCTCCTAGCACATGGCACAACCGCCCCCATGACGTTGATCATGGATCGCCTTGCTAACAAAACTCATCTTCAAGTTGTTGTGCTAGTAAGACTCAACTAATAATAATAATTTAAAATAAAATTATAATTTAATTAATTTTTTATTTTTTAAAATTTGAAATTTTTGACATAATTATTGTGACATTTAATGTGAATAATTTCCTATCCTAATTTACAAAGCATAAACTATTTATGTTTTATATTGACTCATAACACCATAATTATGACAATTTTTTTTTTATAAAATTTAAATTACATTGAAATAAAAAATAATACATAATTGTGTTGCTACCTGCAATGTCTGTAAGACACTCATAATATACAGGGATTTGGTCACTTTATCACAAACACAACCATATGGTATTTGATTATTATGCGATTTACATATATCGATTTCATTAATCAAGCCAACCTCTCTATAGCTCTACTGTCCATTATGGAAAGTTTATTTGTAAGATATAATCTACTTAAACTTGTGTGCCGATTTATATTAAGCATATATTTGCACCCTAAAAAGACGAACTGTTTGCAATGGTATTTATATGTCTAATGCCCACATATGTGAAAGTGAACACACAATTATATGTGATGCGAATCCATATATGGCAACATTAAATGTTAGTCAAATCAATTTCTCATAAAGACGTTTAAGGTTTCATTAATCTTTGCCATAATTAAAAATTCGTTAACTAAAAAAAATATTCAACTCAAATCCTTCTGGATTATCATGCACATACACAAACAAAAAATTTGACATGTGTTTCTATTGTTGCCCAAGGTTGCCACCCATCCTGAAAATTCTTTATTGCAATTTTGTTGTGTAGCGATTACCCAGTAAATTATGATTTCAATGAATTCTTGCTGGATTTTAGAGAAATTAGACCAGAGAAATCTACTAGAAAAAACTTCCAAACAATCACACTAAAGCCAACTAGAGATGTAAATGTCTTCAGTGAATAAACTATTTAATAATCTTGTGAAATAAAGGTGGCTAGTGGCTAGTTACTTTTATTTATGTAAAAACAATGATCCAAGATATTCATTTTGTTTTTCTATTTATATTTCCAATTATTAAAGTCTGGTTTAGAGCAATTTGGTCTTTTTGTATTTCATAACACAATAGAGCCCCTTTATTTATAAGCTCAAAGTTGTTGTAGAATCTAATTCCAACCACCTGTTAGGTGTCGAAAATGTCCCTCCAAGTGTCCCAATTCAGTTTGAATTAGTTGAGTTTAACTCCAGTCATTTATTACCGATGTTTCTAATGTAATCTTATTTAAGTGATTTGTAATAGTAAGAAGAGCAATTCATCTGCTCCATATTTTGTTCTCTTCAAATTTTGTCAAAAATTCTTTAACACAAGTGCATTATGATTCTAAAGTTAAGTGTGGAATTTTTGGTCATTGGGATTGCAATGGGCTTTCCCATATAACTAAAACCTTTTCTTTTCAGAACTTGTGTAAGTGTAATTTGGCATTTTCTTGGAAGTGAACTAAGAAACATGCTTCACATGGATTGCACGAGATAGAACATATTTTCTTTGGCTTAGGTACTTGGTCCACGTGGGTAATCTTTCAGCCAAAACCACTTAGGAATCATCCTTTGACCTCATATCTACCATCATGATGTTTGGTTGGACGGGCCACGACCATGATGGAACATTGGAAGATGGCTTAATATATTTTAATGTCACCAGTGAACTAATGCTATGTTGACTACAGGTCGAGGTATATGATTCATTGCATATCTCACTATTGAAATTCTATATTATTCATTATTCATATATATATATATATATATATAAATATATAATGACAAGTCACTAAAATTTATTTTTAATAAACCAGTTCTATTTTGATGATGCTTAATGCAAACTTGTATGTTACAGGTACTTTTTTTTGTTATTTAAATAATTTTTTATTAATCTTGTATGTCAAAATTACAACTATTTTTACAATATAATTTACAACTACTTTTACAATATAATTGGGCCTCACCATCTAATCATACAACAAGAGCAATATAATTATTTCTGCTTGTTTCACTTTGAACCATGTTTCATTTCCAGTTTATATAGTTCTTTCCACTTGTTTCATTTTGAACCATGTTTAATTTACATTGTATTAAGTAGTTTTATGTTTTTGTGAGATCTCTAGTGTGTTTTGTTGATTTTTTATTTATTTTTTTATTTTTTTTTGAGAATGTTATTTCTTTTTCTTTTTTTTTGGCATAGAAACATTGTCTAATACAACTATTTCTATTTTTTTCTATTTATGTGATGAATTCATTAAATTTATATTTCTACTCATTTTAGATGTTGAAAATATTTAGTTAGAAAATCGAAAATGCAAGTGGGCATATAATTGTCCATTTATTTTTGTTGTTAAATTTATGCAATGATAACTGATGCAATTTTGCAATGTACTTTATTGTCTTCTCATAATAATTTTTATTAAATTTGTAACTTTTAAAATTTAACATCCTCATAATTTTTATTAAATTTCTAAATTATAATATTTGTAAGGGAAGAATAGCAATATCTTTGCATTGTTCGGTAATTAAACTTTTAATTTATTATATTTAGCATATAGGAGAAGAATGATAATCCTCTTGCATTATTTAGTGTGATGAGGAGATTGATCCACTTCCTCTCTTTCAATTCAAATCTACTATTAACTAAATGGTCAAAATACATGTTTTTCCCATCATGCATCCTTACCATTGTAGTGTTGATATTTACAAGGAAGGTGATTGCAAACCACTCCATATTGATCATCATGATTTTGTTAAACACTTTTTTGTAACATATCATTTTTTTTAGAGAGAACGAAGAAATATTGGGACCGGGTGAATTGTTGGTTCCATTGCAATACCATTGTCTATTGGGTGAATTATATAATCTCTCAAGGTCTACAATTATAATCTTTAATAAGTTTTTTTTCTATGATGGTGACGTAGACTTGGTTTCTTTAGACCAATTAGTGAAAATGAGTGTTTGATGAACTATATCTATAATGTAGGTCAGTTTATATTTTAAACGGAAATGACGATGATGTAGCTAGGGGGCATGTGCATATTGTAGTTGTTTCTATCATGCGTGGAAAATCAGTCCATGGTGTTCCTCTATATTTTAGTAAATCATCACAATCACTTTGTTCTTTTGTAGATATGAAGTTATTTTCTATGTCAATACTCCTCCGTGGATAAAATACATTTATTTATTTCAATGATTTCTTGTCAATCATTCAGTTCTCATGTATATATGAAGGTATTTTCTCCTTCAATACTCCCTTCCTTCCTTCCTACCTTTAAACACTTAACAACTAGTTGTTTTAAATGTGGTAACTTGGCAACAGGACATGTCTTTAATTGATTTTATCCGGAGAAATAAGGCCCCTGTGAAATGGCCTCAATTTCAATTATAATCCAATGGTGATAAAAGAAGATAACACATAATTGTGTCAAACTTTGACTTAAATTAAACATAATTCCTAGAAGTTCTTTGCAAAGTAGTGGCTCAAAAATTTGAAAATTATCTTGATTTAATTCATAGATGATGCCATTCTTGTTGGAAAGTATTCATTCCAATCACATTCTAAATTAAATGTGTTAGGTAGGAAATCTATTTTTTTTCTAGAGAGTTCAGCATAAATTCTTCTGAAAGAAGCTTCATAAAGAATGTATAAAAATCATTTGTTGGAAATGTAAAGTCCAAGTTTTGTTGTGTTATCTATGTTCTTTGATTTGGTTTCAAAGTAAGGTTGAGTGTTGAGAGCATTAGGTTCTTCAGTGAGCGATCAGTGTGAGAGATAGCAGAGTGTGTGACAGAAAAAGTCTGTGTGAAGTGCCTAAGGTCGTGGTGAAGGGCAAGCTAGCTGAAGGATTGAGGTTACTTGCAGTCCGTTTTCTTGTGCATAAGAGTGTGATCGTGCAGATAAGTGGTTTGTTAGACTCGTTGGAGTGTGAAGTGTACTTGCGTGCTGGTAAGAGAGGGCCAAAAAACTGGGTAAATTCTCAACATCCAGTGCTTGGAGTTTGATGTAAATTCTATAGTGTTTTTTGACTGTTATATAACAAGATATTTCATAATCTATGACTGAAAAATGTGTTTGTAGTTTTTTGAATCAAAGTGTGGGCAAGGTTCAGTCGTTGTTCAGACGTGTTTTGAAGGCTTCATTAAATCCGCCTGTAGTTTTTTAAATCTAAGTGTGTGCAAGGTTCTATTGTTGCTAGAATTTGGTTATTGAATATGTTTTTGAACTGTTTGGTTTAATGGCATCCATTAGGTCGATTATTTTTAAAATAGTTTTTTATGGATCTCAAAGGCTTTACGGTTAATGCAAAGGTTAAAACTAAGTGAAAATTAAATTATGGAAGTTTCTATAATAATAATTAATGAGGTTATGTATCCATGGGGTGGTGAATGGTGGAATAATATATATATATATATAGAAATTAATAATAAAAAAAGGTGTTGTTAAGGATTAAGTAAGATTAGCAAAAAAAAAGTGTTATTACTTGTGATTAAGGAGCCATTAAATTTATTGCTAAGGAAGATGATATTCTTTAGCAATTAAATACTTTGGTATTTAAGGATTCATAAGTTTAGTACCATGGCTAATGTATTGGTAGAATCTTATTTATGTGACTCTAACAAGTTAGATGGTGAAAACTATGAAAATTGGAAGTTTAAGTTACAGACTTTGATGAAAGGCTACAATATATGGATGATTGTGTCTCGAGCTAAAGTCAAGCTAGTGCCCCCTCAAGCCAAAAATGTTGCAATTCAAGATTTGGAACAACGAGAAAACAAAGTGAAGGTGTTTTTGTGAATGTTCATTAAGGACAACATTATTCCACACATTAGAGAGTGAAAAACATCCAAGGAGACATGGGACACTCAAAAAAATTTGTATGAGACAAAGATTACAAATCGAATATT
>APFE030245644.1:0-10211 GCA_000404065.3 Pinus taeda
CCTATCACAAAGATCTTGACTCACCCTCGAGTCAATCACTAGCTCCACCTGAATACTACAACCTCGGCAATGCTCTGCATGGCTGTCGTTTGACCTCTTCAACTAACTTCTTTTTAGTTGGGCCTTCTGCAACCAACCTCATTATCTGCTACATCTAATGCAAGCCCTTCAACTTATCCTGGATGGTTGTCATGATCTGATAATATTCTTCCAATCATGGCTACAACATGGACTTTAGCAATTCCTCCTTCTATGCCACCTCTACCTACATGAGGACATGCTTCCCCTAGTGCAATGGAGCGCATCATTGCTCTAACTTCATCATACTACCACCACAGCTCCTTGATCTTTGTATTAAGTGTCTACAGGTTTGGATCATCCTCTAGATTTGTCACCAATTCCATGGCTTGCTCAAATAATTTTGAACAGTCAGCGACTTTGGCATCCAAGGTGTCTATTCCTTATTTTATGGCGGTTCCACGCTCCTCCCTGACCTAGGGTGGAGTCATGTGCTACAACTTTATCTTCATCTCTGTGATATTCATATGGAGTTCAAATTGAACTTAGCCAACCTCTACTTTGGCTCCGCGCACACCAATGGCTAATTTTCTCATCTTCACTTCTAGCTATGCATCCTCAGGGATATGAAGCTTAGGCATTGTCCTAAATGCTTCTGCGACTATGGACTCCAGTTGGGAACTCTTTGCCTACAATGTCTCATTTCCTTTTAAGGCCTGCATATTCTTAGTGAACATATGCTCATTGTTCACTCTATATTCACTTATGAGATTGAGAGCACACTGCTCCTGAGCTCACAATTCCTTTGTGACTCCTGCATGTAGCATGTGGATGATCTCATTGTGGAACGCTACTATGTTCAACCCAATGTGCTTAATTGTTCTTAGCATGATGCGGTCATCAGCTAATTTCATGTGAAGGGATGCTTCTGATAATGCAATATTTCTAAGGTCAAGGGTCCTTACCAACTCGGCTACTTGACTCATCCCAGGTGCCATGCTCACTTATTTTTGTGCTCGTTTGACTAGTGCCCACATGTATCCTCTTTGCGTGGATCTGTAGCTTGCATAAATCATTTTGGACACTCCCCAACATATACATATATTTATGCTTGAACTACTGCATAACTTCAGCTGTAGTGTCCCTTATTTTATCCCTGATCTCATCGAAATCACCCTCCATCAAGACTATGGAATCACCCTGCGACTTGTTTGATTTTTTCTTTTATCGGGGACCTTCCTGCCACCCCTTTCCATGCTTCTTCAAAATGAAGGGGGTGATTTGTCCTTAATCTCCTCTGCCACCTTTCTCTGATAGTTCTTCCTCCTCGGTCTTTGGTGAATGTGACTTTCTAGTTCTCTATGACTTGCACTACTCATGTTCTGGTTGCTCCTTGGCAGTGCGTGATTTCTCCATTCGAGCCTTCTCTATAGCTTCTTTCTCTGCGTGGCTAGGTTCTGCATAGCTTGCTTAGCTGCTTCCTTTCTCTTCTACAATGTCAAACTTCCCACGCCCTTACTTGTTCTAGCATCTAAGTCTAAGGGGGCGCGCCACTCTGGTGGACATCACACAATCACCTCTTGCACATCTGTCTCTATCACCAAATATGGCATGTCATGCCATTTCTATTGTGGATCCTTCCACACTTGAATGTAAATTCTATGGAAGTCAGTTTTGAATGTTGCATAGGCTGACAACTATGTGTACAAGGTCTAGGACAATCTTCGACACTAGTTAATAGGCACACAGAGACTTGATTCCATCATGACCCAAAAGATATTTGTCTTTGTGATCCACGTGGGGTCCTTTGTAGCCCATAAGGAGGCGAACTACGCTGCCTCCAGCAATCCTTCTTCAAGCGGAGGAAACTGACTATCCTTGAGTAGTTCCCATGCAACCAATACATTAGATAGTAGCAACCAATCATAATTAAACAACTTGGTTTCATCCTAGGTGTCGCAAAAATTCTTGAGGAATTCCTAGCACAGGTAACTTGACCAGTTCAACTACATGCCCTTCATACACTGAGTAGCCAGGGATACTATGAACATCGGAACTTCATCCATGTGGAACTTTCTCGTCATTTTACTTGCTAAAATTTGCGTGGTGATTTGTACTATTGGGTCTATTATTGACAAGAATGAATACCCTCACGCCTTCTTCATGAAGTCGAATTATTTCTTCATTCTTTCTACCAAGTCCTTTTCCCCTGTCTTTCTGCCAAAGTCCTTGGCTGGATTCAATCCCTCATATGGCAAGTGTGTGATCTAGCGAATGAGAATTTCAATGATGGGGATAGGCCCTCCTAGCCATAAGCACCCATCATGTACCAAAGTGAGTAGCTAGCACACACAAATTGTGTTGATATGGGTGCGGTGATAATGGGGCACCCATAACAGATTAAGTAACCCTGAATTCTCCACACTGCGGATCCATTCCACCATCTCTAGTGCCGTAACACTTGACTCCACATAGTAGATGCACTTTATATATTTGTCTGTGGCTAAGTGTGGAAACCTAGCATGATACATGAGGTCCCAATATTCCATCTTCAGCAGTGGTACCAGTGCAAGTCGCGAACCTTCAAAGGGAACCTGCTTAGGTAGGAGGGGTGTAGAAATGCAAAACTTCTTTGAATCTAGATCCTTTATGACCTTTGCCTTCCCCTTGCACGGAGGGATATATTCAGGTAGCTTTGTTATGGGCTCCACTCCCTCATAATTTATGTCTTTTATACCTTGGCCTTCTTCCGCCTCTAGGTCAACTACCTTCTTAGGCTACTTGTCTTTCTTTTGTTTATGTGCTAGAGAATGCTTACTAGGGGACTCACGCACTAGTACCAGATTTTTTTGTTTATCCTTCTTTAGTTTGATTGTTTGGGTTTCTCTAGCAGGGCTATGCTTCAGCCTAGGTGACCTCAGCATCATAGGAACAGGAACCGAAGCTTCCATACTCACCACTTTCGGGGTGGCGCCCTCATAGGCAACATCGCCATAAGTACTCACGATTGTTACAGGGCTTGGTACAAGAATATTTTTGAGAATGAACTTTTGATTCAACTCAGACAACTTAGCAAATGCAAGGCTCATAACTAAATCCTCTTAATATGATTGATTCATAGGAAACAGACAACAAATCTCAACAAAAAATTTAAGCGTGCAAAGTGTTCTATGTTGGACAGGCATGCGCAATTTATAGGGGTTTTTGAATTTGAATCCGACTATTCCTCCCAAATTCTGACAATTAATGTTGTTTTGGTGGCAGATATTCAAAGATTTTGGCCTTAAATTTTGTCAGCCCGCTCCTCTTAACCGTCTTCTAGCTGCCACATCATGAACACTGACTCCAACGGTCACTTTCCTACTTTGTTGCATGGTACCTTCCTCCATAGTGAAACTTCATTTGTTGCAACTTCACCATTTTCCACATAGCCCGCCTGTTGCATAGCCTTCCAAACCTGATAGTGTATTTTATAGTCCCACGCTCCCTTGCAACTGCCTGGAGCACTAAGAATGTTTTGCCACCATATAATAATTCCACAGGATCTCCTATATACAACTTCAATCGGCTACCATTCACTCTTCCCGCAAAAGTTTCTCCATTCAGCTTCGAGAGCTAAACTATGCCTCCATCTGTAATTTCTTTGATAATATATGACCCCTGCCAATGCATCTAAAATTCCCCAGAAACTTAGTGAATTTACTGCGGTATAACAATACAATATCATTTACCTTGAACGTGTGGATCTTTATGTTGTGATCGGGCCATGATTTTTCATGTTCCTATGTACTTTCCGATGGAATCCAGGCAAGAATCAGTCCTCTTCAAGCTCCGTCAGATGTGCAAGCCATTCCTCTAAGGCTTCACGATCTACCATACTTGTGAGAGTTGTTATGCATAGACTAGACACAATATACTCCATTGGCATTACAACTTCTACACCATAAACCAACCTGAATGACGTTTTCCCTATCATCTTCTTACAAGTAGCCCTATACACCCAAAGTATTGCAAGTACATGCACATCCTAGTCATTTCACTGCACATTGCAAATCTTCGTCAGCATGTTCTCCAAAATATTGTTGAAGGCCTCAACAATTCCATTGGCTTGTGGTTGATATGGTGTACTCTTCTAATCGTAGACTTGGAATTCCTCTGTTAACACGTTGATTATTTCATTCAGAAAGTGTGTACCTCTATCGCTCATCAACACTTTCAGGTAGTCAAATCTAGTTAAAACATACTCAAACAAAAACTTTGTTGTTGTAGCCCTTATATAGTCCTTAACTAGCTATACCTCCCCCCATCTAGTGAGATATTTAGTCATGGTGATGATATAGAGCACACCAATTTTCTTCCTTGGTGGTTGAATTGACCCAACAAAATCAATCGCCCGTTTCTCAAATGGCTGCAAATATACTTGGGATTGTAATGGAAATTCATCTCTACGCGATGGTCTTCCCATTCTTGACATGCATCGCATGCCTTACAATACACTTTGGAATCCTTGTGCAACATTGGCCACTAGAGACCTATGTGAAAAATATTATGTGCAGTTGTCTTTCCTGCATAATGTCCTCCCGCAACCCCTCCATGAGCTTCAACGAGAATGCGATTTCTCTCAAAATCTGGCACATATATTCATAATATTTCATCATCACCCATCTTATACAAATGTGCCACAATCACTGAAAAATGTCATGTGCACTACGAGTTTCTTCTTCTGTTGACTTCTATACCCTTCTGGTACCATCTCCCTAGTCAATAAATGAATGGTATCTGCAAAATGATTATTTGCTACGCGCATCATGAAGAGTTGCACATCTGGCAACCCTTCCTCATAATTATTAGGTTCCTCTACTATTTCGATCCATGATGGATGGTTAGGTCATGCATTCAACCTCCCTGGCTCAATGACCTCAAAGTCATATTCCTAGATTAGTAGCAACCATTTGAAAATCTTCCCACCCCCCAACACAAGCTTATTGACTGGGTATTTCAAGGCAAAATGATCTGTGTACATTTTGAAATGCCCTCCTAATAGATAGTCCCTAAGCTTCTGTAGCACATATACCATGGACAACCCTTCGCGCTCAATCATTAAGTAATTCTTCTCAACCTTGACAATTTCCTATTCACGAAGGCTATAGGGTGGTCCATTTCTCCTTCACCGGCTTGCGTTAACAGTGCACCCAATGCAATCCAAGAAGCATCGACATGTACATGAAATTCCTTCTTCCAATCTAGGAATACCAAGATTAGCTTGATGAACATCTTTTCTTTCAAGACATCTAAGTTTCGTTGACATTCTTTGTCCCAACAAAATGTTGCATCCTTCCTCAGCAGTTTCTCCATAGTTGCAGTCATTTGAGCATATGCTTTGATAAATTTCCTATAATATCCCATATGTCCCATTGTTGTGCACAACTTATTTACATTCCTAAGGGCCTCCAGATTTACTATCACCGCGATCTTTGCAGGGTCCACCATCAGCCCTTGCTTGCACACCAGGTATCCCAGCAAGATCTCGAAAGGAATATAGAATATGAAACTCTTCAGATTTAGCGTGACCTGGTATCTACGATGTGTATCCAACATTAAGTGCAAACTTGCTACATGGCACTTTACTAGGTTGAGCAATGTCCAGTCATCAAAGTATACTTCCAAGAACTTATGAATGAACTCCTTGAATGCTGCAATGACTACACGAGAAAATATCAGAGGTGCATTCTTGAGTCCGAACAGGATCACAGTGTATTGAAAACACACCCATTCTGGTGCGAAGGTTTTTTTTGTTCCTATCCTCAGGCGCAATATTAATATCATGGTACCTCGAAAACACATTATTGAATGAGTAGGCCTCCTATCCTCTGACGCTGCCTAGCACTTCATCCGTGAATGGCTTCGAGAATCGATCATGGACACAATCATCATTAAGCTTATGCAGATCTATGCAAATCCTTTTCTCACCCTTTTACTTCTTCTCCTAAACCATCATCGAGATTACCCAATCAGATTCCTCAACTGATTCTATGATGCCTAATTCCAACATCTTATCTAGTTCTAAGCGAACCTTTTCCTTGTACTTAGGATTAACGCAATATGGCCTCTATTTAACAGGCGTCACGTCTAAATTTAGAGATATTTTCATAATTCCCAAATCGTCGACTATGCCATTCAAATTCAAAAACTTGGTAGGGAACAGATCATGATGTTCACAAAGTAACTCACCAACTTTATCCACAGTATCGTCATCCTAATAATCCCCAATATTTGTAAACTTTGGCTCTGATTCAATACCAATGTTTACTTGCTTTTTCTTCAATGGTGTGGTGATGTCTGGGTTGTTTATTTGTGCACCCTCGACTTCGCGATGCCCTTCTTCCTCTGGAATATTAATATTTCTTGGATCTTCATCCTCTTCTTCAGCAAGCACATTATAACATTCTAGCACATGCCGCAGCTGGGTGCTCCAATCTGGTTGGACCCATTCCAGAGGTTCTTGCGGCGTTATGAAGATAACTGGCTTAATATCATGTAGGGCTTCATTGATTCTTGCGAAGCCATATTCAAAATTAAAGGTTAATAAAAACCCTTCCCTCAATATATCCCACTCCATAGTTCCATGGAGAATCTTCATTTCTAGATACCAGTTCATGGGAATTGTATCCAAAGTGTGGCAAAATGAGTGTACCCATTCTAGCTACGTCTCCATTCCATAAAATTTAGTCCATTTCGCTAGGTGATAGTGCAGATCATTGTCCCATCATATTTCTCTATCAACCAAATGTTAGGATGACCAAACTGTAATCTCATCATCCTTCTAACAATGCACCATCCATCAAAGCTATCCTTCTACATACCCCACCATCCTGTGGGCGTAGCACAGAGTACCATATGTAATGCTTGGAACTGGTAATCCTCAGGGACTTTGTGCTCAAATGCATCAAAAATTTATCCACGTCAGTGAAACCATCATAATAGGGTAAGTTTCTTACCTCCAATGAAACATAGTGCAACAATTTTGTCATCATATTACATCGTAACGTGGATACTTCATGCAAACAATTATACCAATGTTCTAATTCTTCATCTAAATCAGAGGTACAAGAACTGTCTGAGTCCCATGAAATCCATCCATCTACTATCGGGTTGATCCAGTCCTGGTCTTATGCTATTATTTTGTAGATATGATCTAGTTCATCCTCACTTTCTTCATAATCGCGGATTGGTTTAGTGTAGCGTGTTATCACTTAAGAATTCTAATACCAAAATGTCTCACATTATTTTATGGTAAAAGTCAGTGCTAGTCTAAGTTTGATGTTTGTTTGCCTTAGAGTTTGAGTCTTAGGAGTCTTGAGTCAAATATGCATTATCATTCATCACTGGACATTCTCATTCATCACCGGTCTCATAGCCATGTGTCCACATGAGCAGTTATTTATGTTGCCTTTAATTAAACAAGTGCCAAATCTCAGAAACATCTTATCAGGTTGCAAGTTTCGAAAGGGAAAGGTCAGGTCAAAGAAGGTAGAAGTGAATCATCTACAGGAGAAGCAGTCCAAAGAAGAATAACCAAGCCAGCATGAAGAACATCTGTAGTTGAAAGATATCACATAAGCAAGTAAAGCTGAGTCCAAAGTTTTGATGAATTACCTCTTGAAGTATACTTTGAAGAATGGTGTTAGTTTATTCACTGTGAACAGCCTCAGGCATATGGAAAACATTCAAAGAAAGAAAACTCGAAGAAGTCAATTTGGCATAAAACTGTGTTTTTGAATTACAACAGCAGTTTCGTAGCGCGCTACGAAACTGCTGTAGCTGCATATTGTGATTTGATGGACCATTTTTGTGATACAAAGGGAAATATTATTTGAATAGGAGGGTCTGAAAGGAAGCATTCACGAAGTATAAGTGTCTAGCAAAGGCAAAACAAGGAAAGGAAAGACATTTTTGAACTCCAAAGTTTTATGTTACGAAAAGAGCAGTCGACTTCCAAGATCACCAAGCAATAGAAAACTCATCTCTGAAAAGTGAAAGAGGTTTTTATTGCTAAGCCACTGAATTACAAAAACCTCTTCCACTTTCTCCAAATACATCATGAGCTGGGAGAAATGGATGACTAAACTTGCGCTACGAAACTGCTGTAAGTGCAGTTTTTCACAAGCCTATTTCTCTGTTTGACACCTGATTTTCAAAGACATATTGTGAGCGGTGGGAAAGTTGTTTCAAAAAAACAAGAGATATTTTTGTTCAGCACAGATTGGTTCACAGAAACCTCCTTCAATTTGTCCAAATACATTTTTTATCAGAAGTTATGAGCTCTGTCCCAAGACCTATTTTTCAGCCAGAACAGAGCAAGGGACATTTTCCTAGTTTCTAGGAACAACAAATGGATGAGTCATCAAGGGACAGTTGGAAGGTTATGGGCTTCATCAAGTTCGACATCATGGAGTTTTAGGTGTAAAATAATGTGTTAAATGTTTAGATAAGGTTGTTTTGATCATAATGAGGAGTTACACTCCTAATTGTTTTAGGTCTCTAGGACTCCTAGTTAGTTGTCATTTGCATTTAATAGTTAGTTTAAGTGTCAATAGGTGTCAAATAAGAAGGAATTCGAATTCCCCTCATGCTTGAGGAGGAATCTCAATTAGTTAGAAGAATAACTCTATATATAGCTGGAGCAGCAATGTAAAAAGGGTTGGATATTTTGAGAAACAGAGTATTGCTTTGGCTTGTGAAAAAACTCAGTTTGGTAATATAATTTGCTGCTTATCTTCTCAGGATTCTTACAGTGTTTCAAATGCTCAAGACATGTGGTTTTGCTTTATGTTTTATGTTTTTAAATTTGTATGAATACACAATCACTCAGAATTCACTTATGCTTCTCTGACTTCCTGTGTGTATTTGTAAGTTGAGGTTTCTATGAGATGATGTTTTGAGTATTTAAACATTACATGCCCTGACTTCTATGCATGAGCAGTGTTATATCTTATTGAATATGATCAACTCCATAAGCCCAATGGAAGTCCTTTTAATGTCTATCCAGCGAACATGTTTATTAAATTTACTTTACTAGAGTTAGCCCTCTTATCAACAGTCAAAATCAATAACTTTTTTTGAGAGAGCCCTCTCAGGCTAGGGAGGCTAATCCTTAGTCAAAATATTGGTCTGAAACAGTTACATAGAGTCTACCTAATCAGTAGCCCTTCAGTGCTGGATTTTGTGATAACATAGAGCACCCCTTCTATAGGGTCCAATGACACTACAACTTGAAGCAATTTCCTTTTGAATAACATTGCCCTCTTCTTCAAGTTGATGACCCCATTCACATCAATTACTCAGTCAATTCCCAGGAGTGCGGTGTATGGGTTACTGTCATCAACGATCTCTATCACTTCAAAGTTAGCCATCACACTCACACCTTCGATGTCAAAAGTTACTCCATATAGTCATCCCATCAGGATGATGTTCTGTTGGTTCATCATTCTGAGCTGAATCAGAGACCACTGTAGTGCAGGTCTCCCCATTCTTTCCCATGTTTGTTTAGGAAAAATGTTTGCATCTAACCCCAAATCCAAGATGACATAGTCCATCTCATAATCTCCTATCTGCACAGTGAGCCTTATCTTGCACCCCGTCCTTGCCTTATGTTTGCCAACTTTTATAACTACGTAGTGTCCATAAGGGACATTCTCTTTGCTGGCACATTTTTTTTATTAACTCATGTAGGCCTTTTAGAGCTTTACTATTGCGCAACAATTTCATGCAATAATCCAAGAACATGGTAAGCATGGAGGATTTAACCTTTGTGGGCACGTTGGTTTCTTTCACTTTGTTTTGGCTTCCTAAGGTGGAGGCCTTAGCGAATCCCTTCTTGGCTTCCATAAAAATTTTCTTAGCGTGCTCCAAATCAAAACCAACTTCCTTTTCTGGGGCCTTGCAGACCCATCTTTCCTCTTCAGGTTGTTTTCCTTTATCATCACCCATTTTTATTCCACTCCTCAGCACTATATTCATTCTTTGATCCTCTTCGCGGGGTTTGTTACCGGGAATAGTGTCCACTTAGATGCTTCTATTCCCACTAAGGCTGGTAGCCAGGGAAAATTTTAAGAACCCCCCCTAAATTTACATGTATAATAAATGGACGAATCTCCATGGTATATAAGAAAAATGGAAGGCGATTTTATATA
>APFE030245644.1:12345-38262 GCA_000404065.3 Pinus taeda
TCACCCCTACTGGTAGCTATCTTAGAAACAAACAAGTAAAGTCTACTTTCGTTTTCCTTTATGAAAATAGACAAGAGGGGAACCAAGGAGACCAACCTTAGCCTTGCGCTTGATTTCCTCTCCTTCCTGATAAAGCTTTGCCGATTCTTCTTCATCTACCCAGCTTCAAAGAGCACCTATGGAATCACAACAACATACTACTATCAACAAAGATCTATATTCATAAAAAACACAGGACCAGATGTGTGTTAACCATACAAATGCATATATAAGTAAACATACAAGAATATGGAGGAGAACTTGAATAGATTTATTAAGATAAAAGTAGCAAGAGGATTACAACCATATGTTCTGACCCAACATCATCCTCTAGCTAGAAATCCCTTCTTCACCTCAAGTAAAGTTTAGATCACCCAACACTATGAATGTACACTAGAAAACCAACAACACTTCTCTATAAGATACAAAATTCTAGCCTCTGGATCTCTATGATGAGGGATCCATATATAGATGATTATAGGGAGGTGAGTCATCTCCTGGGGCCTTGATTAGTGTCCTCTCTCTGATAGTTCCTACTTACACTTGGAGAATGATGATCTCTTACTCATCCCTGGTCGAAAACAAAGAGGCAAGTGTCAAAGGGTAAGCTTCTGGAAGATTCCATGATCTTCCACCTTGCATTTTGTCCTTTCCATTTGTCCATTCCTAACCATCGCACCCTACAGAGGAGCAGTTCAGTATGCATCACACCTTGTACACTAGGAAGGTGATATGCATCGTACCCTCTGCACCGGGTTTTCAGTATGGTCCAGTTTTGACCATTTATGAGCAATTTTTAGTGGAGAACTTATGGGAGATGATGTAATCAGCTAACCTTGTTCCTTTAGGTAGTGAAGCAACACGTTTAGGGACTTAGGAGCCCTCAATTTATGGACATTTATGATTGGGGTTGAAGTGCCCAAAAATGTCTATAATAGTTGCCCACTAAAGCATGAGGTCGTTAATCTTTTTGATGTCGGGTGAAATGCTTTACTATGAGGATCCAAAGTTATTTCGAGCTGGGAGGCGACTTGTAATAAGATACAATACAATACATTATTTTGACAACATTTTTTCATGATCTAGCTGAGGCGGGCATTCCCATGATCAGATTTATAAACTCATTTTCTTGTACATAGGATAAACAATCGTCTGTGTGGCAGACTAATGATTTGGACTCATCATCCTTTGATTTGGATGATCATCTATTCGGCAATGATGTACACTTGATATCTTTATATTCCTGAATATATCGCAACCCGGATGGATGAAACTAGATCCAGGGTCTTCAAAACGCGTTCAATCTTCACTCGGAGTACAAGTCGATCCATGTGAAAAATGTTATGGAGTCAAACATGGAAAGACATTGCCTGATTACCAGCCAATGATGTAAGTTGTTAACAGGCATGAGAGGAATCATCATTAATGAAAATGACCCTCAAGGTACTAAAGCAAAATTCATGTGGTGTGAAAAAGGACTTGGCATTGAACACCAGGTAAAATCTCTCGGTCGAAGGCCATTGACGTAAACCTGTTGCCAAAAGTGAGAAACTTGTCATTGAGGCATGCAAGCTTCAAAGTCGTGAAAGGGTTGTTCCTAAGTCAACTTCTTGGATAATGAGCTGATGTTGAACAGAAGTGACCCGTCGCAGGAGGACCTTAATGAATCCCACATCAATAACATGGAATGAAGTAAACTATTTTGGAGGTGAAAATACTCTGACGATATAGGGTTCAGGGTGGCGGTCATGAAGGAATGGAGCATGAATGTATTGTAGTGGGTGACACAAAGGCGAATTGTCTAAATGACTTCTCTTGAACATATCGACAACACTGACAATGGATTGGTAGCATTAACCCCAAAGATGGATGGTGTGATGGACCAATGGTGAGGACCAGTGAACGAAACAACCCAACCCGGCATGGATGCGGAAGGAAAGTGTCATGTTCAAGAGCGACTTGCTACCAATAAAGCTTTTTCAAGTTTTCTTCCCAATTTTCCCCAGTCATCGCTGACCAGTACCTCTTTAGTTTTGTCAAGCTTGAGGAGGATAACATATGCTTGTTCTATAATATGCCCTTCGAGCGAACTTGTCGCTATATTTAACGAGCCTAGCGATAGTGAAACTTATTCTCGTCCATTTGGATGAGTTTGTCGCTATTCGGTTTTAACGAGTTTCACGACAAAGATAACTCGGTCCCTTTAAATTTTAGAGAGTCTGAAAGGAACATAAAGGAGACTCCAATGATTCTTTTTCATCATGTAATCCCTTAAGTCCGAAAAATCGTAAAATAATACAAAAGGGATGAATGTTTGATACTTTTAACGAGTCGAACAAGATAAGCGCTCGATCTTTTTGTGTAATAATCCCTTAGGTCCAAGAATATTAAAATCTAGAGGAGGGATAGCACTTTCGATGACTTTAATGAGTCGGAGAGGCCAATCACTCGGCAACCTTTTCATGTTTTACGAGTCAGTTGAAAAAAGATTAAAGGAGACTCGTTTTTGAGGAACGAGTGATGGTTTCAGGTAGCAGTTGATTCCAGGTAAGATTTGGAATTCTCCAATCACGGCAGTGTCACAAGGACGGCTAATAGAATCACTCTTTGCAGATGTTCCTCGAAGGGGTAAACAATAATATGGGGGTGAATGATTGGCTAAAAATAGAGTGGAGGTGATGATGAGAACAGGACCAAGGCTCAAAAGCTGGCGATAAGGCATTCACAATGGTTATTTACCAGTTCATTTTTTAATGAGCTTAAACGCTGGGGGAAACATTTGCTCATGACTTATGTTTCTTTTTTAACGAGATTGAACTATGTGCTAAAACTACTCGTGGCGGGTTTATTTTTTAACGAGCTTGAACCCTGCGGTAACACTGCTCACCAGTTGTATGATAAGGATGTCTCATTCAAGATTCTATTTTGAAGGGGCTTACATCTTTAAAGCTTTGCCCCGAATCCTTTCTTTATGCAAGCTAGGATACAACTAGCCTTACAGGTTTAAAGGGTTAGAGGTCCTACAAATTTAAAAATAAATAGTCGCTCTTCGCTTGCATGCGGAAAGGCTTGCATGCCCCAAGGTATAGTGAAAAATTTCTAGGTTACCATGAAAGTTCCATGCGCGTAGCAGACAGAATGCTTCCTTGGCGATGTCTACCAAAATAGACAAAGGGGAGTGGCGTAGAGATACTCCACTCACATAACTTTAATGAAGGTATCTTATTCCAGCCTAATCCCATTTTCCTGTAAGGACAGGTGTGTCAGACTAGTCATATATCCCTTGCGGAAACCTACTATATACCCAAGGTTTTCCTGCCAAAACAGATCAGGGTGCATGCCCCCTGGGTTTCAGTCACATCCTCCTGAATCACTCGCGCTCATCAGGTGGATGGACTAGAGATTGATGAGACATTCCTTGTGTGAAAAGACCATTTAGGGATGGCATTTTACTATTTGCGATGTGTGAACTGGGGAATGACATTTGGTCTATGAGCTTGACCATTCTGCCTTTGTGCGGAAAACACATTACTCTAAAGAGTGAGGAGACGATGGCTCCCATGCAATAAATATAGTCGCGTTCAAGGAGTAGATTATAATCCAAGGGTCCTTGAACTACCATCACGTTCATGTGAACGGTTTTCCTTCTCAAAGTAATGGGCACATTTGGAAGGATCCCTAAAGGTCGACTGGCTCCTTTGTCGAAGCCTTTCAGATTTGCACATAGCTTTCTTATTATCATTCATACATTAAGAAGGCTAAAAACAAAATAATGCATATGCATTTGTATTTTGATTGCTTGGTTTGATTTAGGACAATGAATTTAGCGTGTGCTCTGTGCTCTTTGCAGAAAGATTCTTAACTTTCTTTCCTTAGTAGCTAGGATTTTCATTGTCAAAAGAAGATTAAACGTTTGTTTATCATCTTAGATTGCATTTTAGGAATTATATACACATCACGCGGTGAACCTGAAAGGCAATTTTTTAAGCAAGATCAACTTAAAATAAATTTAATGAATCTAACAACGCTTTGGAACCTAACACACAACATCTAGAGGTCTAGGCTAGAGACATATTCCGGCATCGTAAAACCTGGTAACTGTTGTTTTCATTGTTGGTTGGGTGATTCCTCCACTCTGAGACGACAAGTGCTAGTATGGACTTGTGCTCCCACGTACTGTCGAGTATATTTTAGGAGACCACAATAGGCTGCATCCTTTATCCTTAGGAAGCTATGTCTGTTGCCCTATTGATCGCAATGCACTGAACACAGCATCAGGGAGATTGACTGTCGTACCATAAAAAGTATTCTGTAGTTTTACGATTGGTTTGGTAATCCCCTCTGCCTAGATCTCCAGAGTAGTCCATTTTGCTCCTTTTTAGACTCCTTAAAGGAAAAGGTCCTGTGAGCACTTGTCACTTCAGGCTCAATAAAGACTAGAGTCATCTTTTGTTTTTTCTCGACTCTTTAAAATTGAAAAAAAAGTTGTGTCAAAGCGTCTAAAATTTATTTTAATCGGAATAACATCACAAATTACCTCGTTGGTCTTTAGGTTGAGAAAATGGAGTCTACCAACCAAGGGTTTCCCCTTGGAGGAAATCCTAGTCCCTTCTCCTCTTGGGGAGATGGTTTTGCACCCCATATGGCCACTTTTTCGCTTCCAGGGTTGACAATTGGTTTACCTATCTAGCTCTTCTCTACCTCTGTCGTTCAGAATCCCGTAATTCCTGAATTGTCAAGTCAGCAACTAGATGACACTAGAGTTGCCTCCCAACCTTCTACTTCGTCTGATTCTTCCTCTCCTCCTTCCTCTTCGCTTGATAAAGCCGATAAAGCTAAAAATCAAGTGACTGAGAAGAAGAAGAAGCAAAAAGAGAAAAAGGAAAAGAAGAAAAAGGAACCAAAATCGAAAGGGAGCAACCAAGCGTCATCTAGCGAAAATCCTCACACCGCACCGTCGAAACCTAAATGTCCTTGTGTCATTTGCAATGGAGGCCACTTTCACCGAGATTGTCCCTGCATCCCTCAGATATTGAGGACTGGTCTCCTCATTTTCACAATCCGATGGCGTCAACCTATGATGATAATGTTAAATGCACACCATCAACCAGCGAAAGTGAAGCACCTGGACAGAAAAGGAATCCCATATTTCCTTGTAAATTGTGTAAGGCAATCACACCGTCCACCGTTGTCCCTTCCTTGATGAGGCTAAAAGAGTTTTGGATGACCATCCTGCTTCACCGCTATGGCTTCCTCCTAGATATAAAAAACTCTTGCCAAGTCCTCCACTGGTTGAAAATCTGGCTGGCCCGTCATTGTGGTCGGCCGAAGCATCTATCATTGAAAACGAACCCTCTGAATTCATACCAGACGAAAATCAAAAGGTCGAGACAATAGTTGACCCAGTCTTGCCTTCAGTTGGAAGATCATGGAATATTCCAGAAGCTTCCCCTCAGACACTTTCCTCTCTGCTTTCGACCAGGGATGAGTAAGAGATCATCATTCTTCAAGTGGAAGCAGGAACTATCAGAGAGAGGACACTAATCAAGACCCCAGGAGATGACTCACCTCCCTATAATCATCTATATATGGATCCCTCGTCACAGAGATCCAGAGGCTAGAATTTTGTATCTTATAGAGAAGTGTTGTTGGTTTTCTGGTGCATATTCACAGTTTTGGGTGATCTAAGCTTTACTTGAGGTTAAGAAGGGCTTTCTAGCTGGGTGATGATGCTGGGTTAGAACATATGGTTGTAATCCTCTTGCTACTTTTCATCTTAATAAAGCTATTCAAGTTTTCCTCCATATTCTTGTGTACTTGTTTATATATGCATTTGTATGGTTAATGCACATCTGGTCGTATGTTATTTATGAATATATATCTTTTCTCTTCGATAGTAGTATGTTGCTATGATTCCATAGGTGCTCTTTGAAGCTGGGCAGACGAAGAAGAAGTGGCAAAGATCTATTAGGAAGGAGAGGAAATCAAGTGCAAGACTAAGGTTGGTCTCCTTTGTTCCACTCCTATCTATTTTCATAAAGGAAAGCGAAAACAGACTTTACTTGTTTGTTTCTAAGATAGCTACCAGTCTTAGTGGGAATAGCAGCATCCGAGTGGACACTATTCCCGGTAACAAAATGGCGACTCCACTGGGGAAATCTAAAGAGGTTACTAGAGCCACCACTTAGGGCCATTACACTGTTTGTATATCGATTGTTTAATTCATAAACAGAACTCGGAGATAGACTGAAGCAGCATTGATCTACTTTGCATTTGTATAACAAATGCAGTTTGAAGGCTAGCTGGCTTGGCTTCAGGCTCTGTCTCTAAGTTTATAAAAGAAACAAAGATAGATAGGCTAACAAACAATCTAGTCGCTCCCCAGTATGGTCGCCATTTTGTTACCGAGAATAGTGTCCACTCAGATGTTGTTATTCCCACTAAGACTGGTAGCTATCTTAGAAACAAACAAGTAAATTCTACTTTCGTTTTCCTTTATGAAAATAGACAAGAGGGGAACCAAGGAGACCAACCTCAGTCTTGCGCTTGATTTCCTCTCCTTCCTGATAGAGCTTTGTCGCTTCTTCTTCATCTTTCCAGCTTCAAAGAGCACTTGTGGAATCACAACAACATACTACTATCGAAGAACAAAGATCTATATTCATAAATAACACAGGACCATATGTGTGTTAACCATACAAATGCATATATAAGTAAACATACAAGAATATGGATGAGAACTTGAATAACTTTATTAAGATAAAAAGTAGTAAGAGGATTACAACCATATGTTCTGACCCAGCATCATCCTCCAGCTAGAAAGTCCTTCTTCACCTCAAGTAAAGCTTAGATCACCCAACACTATGAATGTACACTAGAAAACCAACAACACTTCTCTATAAGATACAAAATTCCATCCTTTGGATCTCTGTGATGAGGGATCCATATATAGATGATTATAGGGAGGTGAGCCATCTCCTGGGGTCTTGATTAATGTCCTCTCTCTGATAGTTCCTTCTTCCACTTGGAGAATGATGATCTCTTACTCATCCCTGGTCGAAAACAGAGAGGCAAGTGTCAGAGGGGAAGCTTCTAGAAGATTCCATGATCTTCCACCTCGCATTTTGTCCTTGTCATTTGTCTATTCCCGACCATCGCACCCTACAGAGGAGAAATTCAATATACATCGCACCTTGTACACTGGGAAGGTGATATGCATCGCACGCTATGCACTGGGTTTTCAGTATGGTCCAGTTTTGACCATTTATGAGGAGTTTTTAGTGGAGAACTTCTGGGAGATGATGTAATCAGCTAACCTTGTTCCTTTAGGAAGTGAAGCAACACTTTTAGGGACTTAGGAGACCTCAATTTATGGACATTTATGATTGGGGTTGAAGTGCCCAAAAATGTCTATAACAAGGTTCAATTCTCATCATTTCCAAGTTCTCCATAGATCATTGAGGTTCTGCCTTCTTCTCCTGCATCTTAGCTATCAACACTGGGCATTCTTCTATAATGTGGTCAACTAGATATAGTATTGACATGACGAGAATGTTTGATTATGACACTCCCATGCGTAGTGCCCTGGTGTTTTGTAGTTGTAACTGATAACCTTCCCCTGACCTCTATCAGGCCCTCCTCCTCCTCAGCCTCATCCTAGACCTTGATATCCTCCACACACTCCTCTAGTGTCCTACTCTGAAGGTCACATTTCTACTTACCTTTGGTATGTAGGTGTTCTTTCCATCATCAAATTTTAGCTGTGATAGTGGCACTTATCACGACCCACTGATCTGTAGAAGTTACAGAACAACTGTTGCGGTGTCTAGACAAACTTTTGAAGAACATGGCAGTTATCCATCTTATTAGTCCTTTCAATTTCCTAGGCTAGAAAGGAAATTGAGAAGGGTAACCTCAAACCACTTCAGCTCAATAGCTATCCCTACTAAGCATGAGAGGGATCTATCTAAGTCTCTTATCAGTGATATGACTTTAAAGCAAATGATTTTTTAGGCTATATATCTATATCTATATCTATATCTATATCTATATCTATATCTATATCTATATCTAATATATATATATATATATATATATATATATATATATATATATATATATATAATATATATATATATAATATATATATATATATATATATATATATATATATGTTTTGTTTGTGAAATTTTAGGTTTTAGGGTTTGCTGAACTAGGGTTTGGAACCACAAATAAGTCTAGGTTGTAGGAGTGCAGGGGAAAATATGAGAAGGAGCTAGATATCAGAAGTCACGGTGTATTTAGAATATTTTCAGAGTAGTACAGAAGAAAAAATGTAGAAGAAACTAATGAGCATAAGTAAACATGATTTCATTAGCTTAGGAAGACATAAACATAACTATGGAAACCAAATAACAGAGCTTGAGAAACAAGAAGTCTGTATATTTCATTGTAAGGCATCCATAGAAAGAAGAGATATCATGTAGATAAAGATGTTTTAACCTTTATAATTAAAATAGAATGAAGAACAAACACCATGAACTCACTGGGCGAGAGTTCCTTGAAAATAATTGAAACTGTCTCTATATTAGCTGAAAACATGATGATATGGAAGCCTCCTCCACAAAAAGTTCAACCTTTCTCTCTAAAAGAGAAAATGATACATCTAGACCACTTTCCCATTTTCAGGAGTTGAATTCCTTGGTGGAGTAACTAACTCTAAGATTCTCTCAACCAATAGGTGAGAGTGAGAAGGTGAAACTCAAACACTTCTTGGAGAGTTTGTTTAGGAGTGTGCTTCCTTTATGAGGCCTAATAAACATAAAAAACAACCTATGATGTATATTTATTCATTCCTACATTGCCTAGCCTCGAAAATAGTGCCATTACCTAAATAGGTTTGACTTTGACTAAGTCAAACTAGAAACTAGAGATTTTACACAATGAAATTTACAAATTAAAACATAGAAAAGTGTAGAAGCACAACACTGACTGTGAGTTGATTTTGAAGTGTCTTCTAGAGGTCCAAATAAAAATATGAGAGAATGGTCAACTATCCCTTTGCAACTAGTTTCCATAACAATTTTCATTTTTTAATTTGGGCCATAGGAAGACCTTTAAACATCCATTCTCCTATGGTCACTCCTGGTGGGCAGCACCTATCAAAAAATGGTCCAAAATGCTAGTTTTCGCCACTTTTTTGCACTTTTATCCAAAACTGAGCCACCTCTGTAAAATCTGAGCAAATGGGTTTTTAGAGGATGGAAATATCTTTCCAAAAATGTAGGCCTTCCCTGAAATATATGACTGAGGAAAAATCTAGAGCTGCTAATTTTCTGACGTTAGCTCCAACATTCACAAAAAACTAAAAGTGCTCAAAATTTGAACAAAATTGGCTAGAAGATGTAACATTATGTATGCTAAACCCTCATAGATGCTTCAACAAGCATCTCCAATTTTCCCTCATCCTTTGGGTCCTTTTTTGGCTTCTTTGAGCTTGTTTTCAATTTGCTTTACCTTGACATTGGCGAACATGTTTTGAGCTTGGTAGTGGTTTGCCATATGTCGAAGCAACTGATTATCTCTTTTTTCCTTCTCAAGGAGCTTCTCCAAGTGTTGATTCACCCTATTGAGCCAATACTCCTTGTCTTGATTGATCTCAAGAGCAATTTTGTCTTCTAGGTATATGTCTTCATTCAACATGATGCATTCTTCCTCTTGTTGCAATGCCTTCTTCAGGCCCTTTGTTCTTGGCCTTTTCCTCTTACCTTTCCCTTTTGATCCTTCAGGCTCACTTGATTCTACGATTTCTCTTCCCTTGCCAACCTGCTGTAATAACTTGGTTTGCTCTTTTTCCATGATCAATTGCTCTGCTTTCAGCTAACTATTCCCCTGTTCAAGGAATGAAATAATGTATCTAGCTCTCACCACGTTGACTGTAAAATCCTTGATCTGATAGTATTTATCTATGATTTTCTACTGCATGCTTGAAGTCTGATCCTATGCCTCTAAATCAACTAGCTCAAACTCATGCTCAATTGTGTCTTTATCCCGCACTATTGATCCGTGATTTGTTGATGTAGAAGTCTTGGCCCCTTTCTTGCCATGAGAAGCACACATAAGCCTTTGTCCTCTCTTGTACATCCTGGTCACCTCAAGCTTAGGTACTTTAGTTTTCTCAATTGATTTTCTAGAGGACCCCACTTCCATTTTCCATTTTGGTATGCTAGAGATTTGAGTTGCTACATTAGCTTCATGCCATTTCATGGTTGTTTCCAAAAAGGTTTACCAAGTCATACCTTTCTCTGCAAGTTGGTGAAGGACTATAGTCTTGATCAGAATATGATAAAACAAGCTTCAGTAGTGCTCCTTGTTCTTCATTTGTATTTTCTCTGACATTTTGGAAATTCTCCTGAATAGGTAGTTACACATGTTGAGTGGCTCTTGAGAGGTGAAGTGCATTGGGAGGCAAAAATGATAAGCATACAACCTGGAAAATCTTCCTTCACATGTAAATAAATTCATGATAATCTTCATCAAATGGGAATATTAATTTAATAAGTATCTGAAAGGCATAGTGTGATCATGTTTTTCCTTGTATGGTGTTTTTATGAAAGTTTTATAATATCCAAGATCTAGGTTCAGTCCCTTGAACCAATATTCACCAGTGTTTGGTAGCCCTGTAGAAATTCAAATGGAGGCCACTGAAAAAATGAATTCAACACCAGCAATAACAATACTTTAACCCTTCAACCGAGTTGCCACCCAATCTGTCAACTACTCATGAAAACCCACCTCACTCACCCTGTTGCAAAAATCCAAGCAATGTGCATCTTCAAAGCAGTATTTGATAAAGGGATATGAGTTTGTTTCACTGTAATTTGATAGCTCATATTTGAGGATTTTCCCTCCCTTTTGATGTCTCTTCCTCTCTCATGAAGATTCTGCTTCCATGATGACAAAAACCCTAGCAGTAGGAAAATGAGAAAAACTGTGAGGTATGAGTGGAAAATGAAGTGATGTGAAGGTGGAGTTTGTAAAAATGGTAAAGGGTGTTTGAAAGAGGTGGAAATGAACTTTAGAGAGATTATGAAAATTAGGGGAGAAGAAATGGAGGAGTGATTTGCTTGTGAGGAGGAAAAACAGATTTTGTAGTGAAAGTGCCTAAAAATCCCTAGGAATGAACTAGGGTTTCACTTTTGGAGAGGTAAAATTCTACTTTGAGGTTGATTGAGTGCTTAAAATAGTTTATTAAACAAGTATATATGTGTAGGGAAACATTGTACGTTTAGAAACCAAAAAATAAAAATGGTCATCATCAACCTATCATTCCCCATGAGAAATTTCACTACAAACCCTTATTTGAAAAATCATTGGCATGAGATGATTTTTAAAAGAAAAGAAGGAAAAATAATGGTGTACTTACTTGTTTCTTGGCTTAGAAAGCAATGAAATCAAGTTTGTAGGCTTAAAAATCAAATTTGGGAGAAATTTGGGTGTTTTTTGGACACTATGCCCCATGTGCAACGCCTTGTCTCTATGCGCAGCACAATTTCTCTATGCACAGTGCCTAGTCTATGTGCGCAATACCTTGTTTCTATGTGCAACACCTCAAGTTTTTTCCAAATTTGCCTAAGAAACTGACTTTTTCTCTCTTTTGGATGGGAGAGCTCGATACTCAAGAGTGAATAGACGAACCAAATTTTGGGGGCTTTTTAGTTTATATAGGCAAAGTTATTTCTCTTTTTAAAAAAGAAATGGGACCCACAAATCTTTGAAAACTTTTTTTCACTTTTGAAAACAGAGTTACCTTTACAACTAAAACCTGAGCTGCCTTTTCAGTTTCATGAGTGCTGGAAATTCTTCTTATGGAGATTTTTGACCATGAGAACATGATGAATGTGTGATAACTCACAAATCAATACCCAAGAGCTGCTTGTCATGCTCTATTCACTGTTGGATTTATTCATGAAAATGATGGACCTTGGAAACCCTAGTGACCTAATGGATGACCTGAAACCAAATGGAATGGTGATGATGACTACCATGTTTTTATTATGACCCCTCCATTAAAATGTTATAGTTGACAAGCATGAGTGAACTCCAAAAGACCGACCTCATTTCTAGACTGGCCAAACAATGACCAAATTTTGCTGTGTAAACTTAGTGACATAAAAAATTTGATTTTGATAGTCTTGAAAAGCATAGTAAAATCACATTTTATCCAGGTGACAGACTAACAATACTGACACTAACACATCACATGTTTTCCATCAACCTGACAAATAGTGCACAATAGCATAGCCCCTACACTCGGCCCTGCTGGAGCTTCTTGCCTCAGGGGGAATTGGTCCCCCTCCTATGATATAGTTTGTGAATATAGGACAATGGTCCTTATCATGCCCCTGGCTCTCACACTTCAGACACCAGACTTTCATGTGCACCTCTGGTTAAGTCTCCATGTCTTTTTTCAACTTCTACAAATCCAAGCAGAGGCCCTGTAACTAAGAGTGAATCTGTTGTACCCCCAAGGTCGCATCCTGAATGGGCATTGCATGCAACCTCATCACGATCTCCAAGGCTTCTGCTTGGGTTCCTATCTTATGTTATGATAGAGAAATCTATAAACCATTCGCGACGTTGATCATCTATGATCTACATGTTAGCTTCTTGGATCACATATTTCAACCTTTGATTTAATTCCCAAGGTGTCTCATCAACCCTCATCATGATTTCCTTAAACCCAACTACTGACTGCAAGTCATACTTAGCCTTACCAAATTCCTTGTTTAAATCAGCCTTAGTCTCTGCTAGCGTGGCCAGAGGATTATCATACCAGTACTTAATATACCAAGTCAGCACATGAGCCTGCAGAGTGGAAACCAACTGTGACTTCTTTATATTGTCATCAGTAATCTTCTACACTTTCCACATAGCATTCACAACAAATCGAAAATGTTATTTATCTTCAATCCTTATGCCATTGGAAATTGGTAGCTTCATTGCATTTGACATGTTGAATGGTGGTAGTGGTGGTGGAGGTGTGGGCGAAGGTGTATGTGGTGGAGGTGGAGGTGGAGGTGGAGTGGATGGATGATGTGTCCATGGAAAACCTTGTGTTATCAGCTGGACAGTACTCCATGGTGAGGCTTGTACCGCTCCCTTGTCGTTGCTCGAAGGAGGTCCAATCAATGGGCTATATTTAGGACCTGATCTCTCTCGGTCTCTTAAGAGTTTTATACTTCTTGTAGTTCTAAACATCAAGGAAAGGGCATAACCATTTTTTTGCATAACAACATTTTAATCCAACTTTTCAAAGATCTTAGATACTTACCTCGCTGTCCTTTGAAAAATTGCCTTTCCACTTCATTGTAACTGACTGAGGTATCAATTGTGAATTCTATAACAAATCCTCATATAATTTGATCGAGCCAGTGATCGAAAGCCCGTGCAATCTTGTCTTCAAAGGCCTCTAATCGTCGTACCAGTTCTGGAGTCCAGACTATTGGACCGTCAAGCTTCCACCTTTCTTGAACTTTGCCAACTTAGTTAACCATTCATATAATTCGATCGGGAAGGTGCAAAAGAAAATTTTGTGTATCTTCGTATGAAAATATATATCCAACCACTGCTCCTTTGACAGGTGTGGATTCCTATTTTATTGCACTGTGAATTCATGAATCTTCCAATCCAATCACTTTTCAATTTCCTTCTTGGTCAAATACTTTTGACTTAAAATTGACTGACCTTTTAACATGACAGAGACTGAAAAGTGAAATAAAAACCAAAACAGTAGCTAACCCAAGAAGGCTTAGGGCCTTCACTTTGGGCTTGAAACTCCTATGGAAGCCATCTAAATTGTTGGAAATAAAATACACATCAGTATATACAATGACGATGAATTTTCAAGACATTTTTCAGACATAGTAGTGCTTGAGAAGCCTCCCATTGATTTCTCCTCTTGAATAATCTCCTCCATCCATTTCTTCCAATAAGAAAGCATTCTTCCCTTTGAAAGAAGAAATTTGTATGGTCCCTTCCATAAGCTTTCAAACTTGCCATGCTTTCCCTTCTCTTCATTTCTCGCATCCCACCAAAGAACCACATCTCCTAGATTGAAACTATCTTCCTTGGTCTTGCAATCATAAATATTTTTAATCTTCTCCCAGAGTTTGGATGTGTTTTGAAGAACCTCTTCCCTTGTCTAGTGTAAATGAATCATCTGATATATCCTTCTTTGCATGTCATTAGTCTCACTATCCATTTCTTGCAGAATTTTCATGACCTGGACAAGAAGAGATGAAGGAAAAACTGTGTCAATCACATACACCAGCTAATAAGGGGACATACCTATTGAGTTTTTAGTGCTAACCCTGTCTGCCCACAAGACATTGATGAGGTTTTTATGCCAGTTCTTTTTTTTCACTTCTAGAACCTTCTTGATGATGTTGACCAAGGATTTATTAGAGGATTTGGCAAGACCATTCCCTTGTTGATGATAAGCAATAGAATGTCATAAAACAATATCGTATTTGGCACAGAAGTTCACCATTCGCTTTGACTTGAAGGTAGTAGCATTATCAATAATTTTTTGTGGGTAGCCAAATCTAGACAAGATATTAGATTCAATGATTTGAATGATAACAAAATCAGTAGCTTGTCTGGTTGGGATTGCCTCAATCCACTTTGTGAAGTAGTCAGTGGATGTCAATATCCATTTATGTTGTGGTGAAGATGATGGATGGATTTTACCAATGAAATTAAGACCCCACTGTTGAAAAGGGGATGAAATTGAGATAGGCTGGAAGGGAAATGGCAAAATATTTTTCTTTCCTTGAAAAATATGACATTCACAGAAGCTCATCACTATTTTGTATACATTAGAAAAAAGGGTGGGCCAATAGAAGCCAGTTCTTAAGATCTTATTTGTTGTATTTTTCCAAAAGTGATGACCACCACAGTCTCCTTTATGGAAATCTTTCATGACATCCTTGGCTTCAGTTTCCACCAAACAATTACAACACACCACCAAGATCTTTCCAAAATAAAACACCATCTAGAATACAATATTTTGAAGCATTAAATTTCAAAGATCTAGCTTTACCTTTGGGAACTTCTCGTGGATGATTCAAGTACTACAAGACATAGACAATGTCGAAATACCAAGGAGAGGACATAAACATATCGAACACTTGTAAGAAAGGATCATCTTCTTCTTGTTCTTCAGAAAGTGCAGCAATCAAATTGATGTCTAGTGCATGTAGATTTGATTCAGCCATGAGTTTAGCTAGACCTTGTCCTTTGATGAACTTTGTAGGCTTTATCTCCAAGTCATACTCTAGCATAGTCGCAATCCACTTTCCTCTTATGCCTTCAGGATCTGTTTGCACAAGAATGTCTTTAACTACTGCAATAGGAAGATAAGCAATGGTGTGAGAATGCAGAATATAAACTCGGAAATCCTTCAGAGCCTTCACCAAAGCCAAGGCCTACTTCTCAATGATATTTTATCTTAGTTCTAAATCTCTTATAGTGCACTAAAAAATGCTATGGGGTGCTCATTTTTCTAATCTTTCTTCTGCATTACGACTGTTGCTAATCTATGCTCAGATGCAAAAGAAAAGATGATTAAATCTAAAGTGTAATTTGGAATAATAAAAATAGGAGCAGTAGATAATGCATACTTCATGAAATGAAATGATTTCTTAGCCTCTAAATACCACTTTACCTCACTGTCCTTCTTCATCATGTTTGTCATTTCCTTTAAATGCTCATCTAGATTAGGAATGAATCTTCTCAGAAAATTGATTTTCCCATTGAAAGACTGAATCTCTTTCTTGTTCCTTAGGAAATCTAAATGTTGAATGGCTTCGACTCTTATAGGATCAATGCGAATGCCATCTTTAGAGATGATGTGTCCCAATAGCTTACCTTCTTCCATGATGAATAAGCTCTTCTTTGGGTTGAGTGAGATGCCAAATTTTCTACATTTCTGAAAAACAATTCTTAAATGATGTAAATGATCTTCATCGAATTTTGAAAAAATTGAAAGATCATATAAATAGATAACCGGAAACACATCTTTTTCATTTGCAATGTTTATGTCCATATCCCACTGAAAAATATCTCCTGCATTCTTCAATCCAAAAGGCATCTTGGCGTACATGAATGTACCCTATGGCATTGTAAAGGTTGTCTTGAGTTGATCTTCCTTATGTACCAAAATTTGATTGTACCCAGAGTATCCATCTAGAAATGACATCCCAGAGGACCCAACCACCCTCTGAAGTATATGATCCATCTTTGGTAGGGGATAATTTTCTTTCAGGGATAACTTGTTCAAATTTTTGAAATCAATACATAGACAAATCTCCCCAATCTTCTTTCTTACAGGCACAAGATTAGACATCCATTCAAAAAATCTAATAGGGGCTATGATTCCATACTTAGAAAGCCTATTTACCTATTTCTCAATTGATGGCATCAGCTTGGGATTGATCCTCCTTAATTTCTAGTGAAATGGCTTCTAATTGGGCTTAATAGGAATGGTATGTTGAATGATACTTTTTTCATAAACCTTCAGATCTAAATAGTCCCAAGAAAATACATCAAAAAATAAAGACATGTACTTACTTTTTGTTTCAGGAGATAAGGACTTTGATAACTTGACCATTTTCGGATTATCAGTTGTGCCAATGATTACATCTTCAACTCCTTCTTCAGTAGGCACCGTGGTGGGATTCTTGGTGACATCATCATGATCAAATAACTCTTCCATAGGCACCAAGCCTCTTGGAATGTTGTTGTCCTTGAGCTTTAATATCTCAATCTCAGCTGAGTGGATGTCCGAATCATTCAAATTGGATGTATCATCAATGTGAGAATTTTGAAATTCTCCTTCCACTTGCAGGAAATTGTCTATCTTTTTATCATCCCCAAACACTTTCCAAAATATCATGTTATCTGGAACAGTTGGTCGATATTTGACGTGGATGGAGTACTTCTGATTAGGATGAATAGGAATCTTCACCATACTTTCTCTAGTTGCAAGTGAGTCAGCTATGACATTTTAAGTTCTAGGAATAAGTGGCAAAGTGTATTCTAAAAAAGTCTTGAGGATGTCAAGTACAACATTGTGATAGGATCTCATTCTTGGGTTCTTGGCCTGGTATTCCCCTTTAACTTGTTTGATTACTAATTCAAAGTTGCCATAAATAGAAATCTTCTTTGCTCCCAACTTCTTCAAAATTTTGAGGCCAACAATCAATGCCTCATACTTCACCTCATTATTTGAAAACTCAAAAGCCAACTTGTAAGAACTCATTCTCACATTTCGAGGAATTTTATTTTACTGATGCAATGGACCATGTATCCAAACACCAATCCCATCTCCTTCTCTTCCCGGTTCACCATCAAACATCATGGTCCAAATACCATTTTCTTCATCCAGAAAAAGGATCTCTGAAGACTGAACTTTTTTCTCTTTAGGAAGATGGTCAACTGTCTCAAGACTCTCTATTTTCTGCAGTATTCTTTCAAACTCCTCAATAGAATTCATTGGCTGCAAACAATATTTATTTGCCTCTTTCCCTTCAGCTGTAATGACTTCATGGATGTTGCTCATGACCTTAGGAACTTATAAAATTTCCACTAGTTGACTTTTATCATCAACAAAATTTATATCGCTAAATAAAATGAAAGAATCAAGATCACTATGGACAGCATGTATAGGATAATTAACTGGCTTCTCCTTATTGTTGATCATGAATTTCATCTTCTTTTCCCTATAAAGTTTTCGAAGCTGACCAAAAGCAGGGATAGTGGCATATGAAAAGTCAAGTTGTAGAGTGCCCTTTAGTTTTTCTCCCCTAGAACTTGAAAGCAACATGCTAAACGTAGGAGGAATATCAACAACTACTACATCCATAAGTACATTCTTGGCCGGGATTTGATCCAAGGATACTACCAAGTCTTTAATAAGTCCGAGGCATTTCACTCTCCCAGAATCAAAGGAATAAAGATCATGGTAGGGTCAGGTGATACTCAGTCCTAGTTTGTCCATGACGACTTTAGGCATAAGGTTATGTGAGGCACCAAAATCTAGCATGGCATTATGGAGGATAAAATCATGAAGTTTAAGACTTAGATAAAAAGGAGGGATTTCACTATCTTAAGGAGTTCCTTCCAAGGCTGAACCAAAAAGGATGGCTAGTTCATCATCAGTCACATTAACTGTATCTAACATCTGGTCAACTTTAAGCATTTTTGCAATTTCAAATTTACATTTGTCATTCTTCACTAATTCAGTGAGGGGAATAGAAACCTTCAATTTAGAAATTTCATTTTCCAAACTAAAAAGGTTTGATTGCTTTTCTACCTCCTGTGCATCGATGTCCTTCTTTTCTGTTTGTCCTTTAGCTTGAGATTTTTTCTTGTGACTTTCAGTTTGAAATTCTTTGTCTTTCCTCACATTGATAGCAGAGGCTTCATTTGTTTTGTCCTGGTTCAGTATGACAATTTCATTTTCTTTATTCTAACTAGCAGGAGTTGGTTCCTTGCTTGGTGTGTATTTTTGTATATTTTGTCTTTTTTGAGTCAAAGTAACAGGTACATTTCTACTTCTCAAGTTGTACTACTTTTGGAGATGACTAAGGACATTTTGATATCCTCTTTGGTACTCTTCAGTTTGAACAACCCATAGATTGTCACTTACAAGCACAAGTTGTTGATTGCTTCGTATGAAAGAATCTTCATAAAATTAATCTTCTTTTATTAAGAAAGTAGGCAAATCATCTTCTTGAAAGAAGTGATTCACTTTGAGAATTTCTTCTTCATCTTCATCTTGGCCTTCGGTATAATTTTACTGAAATGGAGCTCTTACTTGACCTTGAGGATCTTGGTTTTGCTACTCTTTCTGTCGATTTATGAACTTTTTTTGTTGTTGTCCATGAAAGTTAGGATTCCTCACTAAAGGTTCTACTTGTTGAACAGTTATGGATATTCTATTCATCATCCTCTCCATAGTTTTTATCATATTTTCAAGATCTACATCAAAATATGATGTAGGCTCTTCTTTAAAGACAACTTTCTTCTCAGTCCTCTCAGGCTTTGATTTAGACTTCTTGATAAGCATATTGGCTTCAACACTCACTGCATTTTTCTACATTTCTTCAAGAGTAGCAGGGTCTCTCTCTTTCAGTTGATATGTCATGTCTGAGTCAAAGGCATCGGGATAATGGAGAAGTGCTAGACCAAGTGGAGGCTTCATATCATCAGGAATAGAATTGTATACCAAATTAAATCTTGCTGTAAATTCTTGAACTATCTCATTTGCATTTATTTTCATTGAATTATATTGAGCCAATATTTGCAATAGATTTTTCTTCTCTTTCCAACGAGCTAGGAACAATTCAATCAACCTTTATGAGTTATTTATAGAATTAGCATCTAGGCTTCGAAATCACTTCTTCACATCCCTTGAAAATCTCTGAGCTATGATTCTCATTTTAGCATCATCATCATCAATTTCTTCTAGGTTAATAAAATCTATCAATTTATCAACATGATGCTGAGCTGTGATTTCTGCACTTCCATCAAACAAGGGGAGTCTTTGACCATAATTCTGAGGCAGAGAAGAAAGTTGAGCAAGTAGTATGAGAGGTGCAAATTGTGCCATGATTATTGGAGGTGGTGAGGGTACTACAATGGGTTGTGTAGGTAAAGATGATGATACTGATGGGGATGGTAGAGTTACTACAATTGGTTATATAGGCAAAGATGGAACAAATGGAGGTGGTATGAAAGATGTTCTTGGAGGTGAAACAGTAGATGAAGCAGTGGTTAGGTATTCAAGTTGATACTGGATGAAGGCATTTTCAGTAGTGATTTGGAGTTGGTAAGCAAGGCTTTGAAGCTTGTCAAAATTCAACCATAGTTCATGATTAGTTTTAGTACAAAAAGATTTTAAAGAAATAGAGTGAGTTTCAACCTTTAAAGGCTCTAATGTTACTTCATAAATACAGGGCTCGGAATTTGACCTGGAAAGTGATAATTCTATCTACTCATCAAAAGGAATTTTCTCAAAGGGAAACAGATTTTTAGGAAGAGAGGTTGTTCTTTTAATTTTTCGAACTACACTTTTAGAGATGGGTAATCTAATTTTTCTAAGTAGTCTTTGTGGATCTTCAACAATGAAAGGTGGATTTGGGTTAGGGTTTAACCTAGTATGCCTTTTAGAAGCCATAATGTACAAACCCTAAACTAATGAAATCTATGAATTATCCTATCTTTGGATAATGGAAGTTGTGAACTACAAAAACAGTTCTTTGAAAGCTCTTATATATTTCCCAAGAATGATTTAATAGTTGTTCCCCGACAATGGTGCCAAAAATGTTAGTCCTTACAATTTCCTAGGATGGAAAGGAAATCAAGAAGGGTAACCTCAAACCACTTCAACTAAGTATCACGCCCTACTAAGAATGAGAGGGATCTCTCTAAGTCTCTTATAAGTGATATGAATTTAAAGAAAATGCATTTTAGGCTAGATATATATATTTATTTGTATGTTTGTGAAAATTTGGGTTTTAGGGTTTAGTGCCACAAATAATTCTAGGTTGTAGGAGTGTAGGATAAAATATGAGAAGAAGCTAGATATTAGAAGTCATGGTGTATTTAGAATATTGTCAAAGTAGTATAAAATAGAAAATGTAGAAGAAACTAATGAGCATAAGTAAACATGATTTCATTAGCTTAGGAAGGCATAAATATAACTATGAAAAACAGATAACAGATCTTGAGAAACAAGAACTCTGTATATTTCACTGTAAGGCATCAATAGAAAGAAGAGATATCATGTATATAAATATTTTTTAACCTTTAGAAAAAAAATAGAATGAATAACAAACACCAGGAACTCACTAGGATAGAGTTCCTTGAAAATAGTTGCAATTATCTCTATATTAACTGAAAAGATGATTATATGCAAGCCTCCACAAAAAGTTAAATATTTCTCTCTGAAAGAGAAAATGATACATCTAGACTCTCTTAGACCACTTTCTCACCTACAGGAGTCAAACTCCTTGGTGGAGGAACTGACTCCAAGATTCCTTCAACCAACAGGTGAGACTGAGAAGGTGAAACTTAAATACTTCTTTGAGAGTTTGTTTAGGAGTATGCTTCCTATGATGTACATTTATTCATGCCTACATCATGTAGCCTCAAAACTAGTGCCATTACCTTTTTTTTTTTTACGTTGACTAAGTCAAACTGGAAACTAGAGATTTTACACAGTGAAATTTACAAATTAAAACACAGAAAAGTGTAGAAGCGCAATGCCGACTCTAAGCTGATTTTGAGGTGGCTTCCAAAGGTCAAACTACAACTCTGAGAGAATTTTCACCTATCCCTTCATGTCTAATTTCTAGAACAATTTGAATTTTTGAATTTGGACCATAAGAAGACCTTCAAACATCCATTCTCCCATGGTCACTCCAAGTCGGCAGCACCTGTCAAAAATGGTCCAGAATGCTAGTTTTTTGCCACTTTTTGCACTTTTCTCCAAAACCAAGCCACCTCTCTAAAATCTGAGCAAATTGGTTTTTATAGGATGGAAAGAGATTTCCAAAAATTTATACCTTTCCTAAAATAGATGCCTGAGGAAAAAGCGCAGTGACAAGGCACTGCATTTCTAAAGCCACTGATTTTCTGAATTTGGCTCCAAAATTCACAAAAAACTAAAAGTGCTCAGAATTTGCTCAAAATTGGCTAGAAGCTATAAAAATATCTATGTTAAACCTTCATAGATTCTTTAGCAAGCATCTCTAAGTTTCACTCATCCTTTTGGTCCTTTTTGGCTACTTTGAGTTTATTTTCAAGCTACTTTACCTTGACATTGGTGAACATGTTTTAAGCTTGGTAGTTGTGTGCCATATGTCTAAGCAACTAATTATCTTTGTTTTCCTTCTCAAGGATCTTCTCCAATTGTTTATTGACCCTATTGAGCCAATACTCCTTGTCTTTATTGATCTCAAGAGCAATTATGTCTTCTAGGTTTATGTCTTCATTCAATAGGATGTGTTCTTCCTCTTCTTGCAATGCCTTCTTTAGGCCCTTTGTTCTTGTCCTTTTCCTCTTACCTTCTCCTTTTGATCCTTCAGGCTCGCTTGATTCTATGATTTATTTTCCCTTTCCAATCTACTACAATAACTTGGTTTTTTCTTTTTCCATGACCAATTGCTTTTCTTGGAGCTGACTATTCTCGTGTTCAAGGAATGAAATGATGTATCTAGGTCTCGCCATGTTGACTATAACCTCCATCATCTAATCATTTTTATCTCTGATTGTCTGATGCATGCTTGAATTCTAATCCTCTGCCTCTAAATCAACTAGCTCAAACTCATTCTCAACTGTGTCTTTATCCTATGTTGTTGATCCCTGCTTTGTTGATTTAGAAGGCTTAGACCCTTTCTAGCCATGAGAAGCAAACACAAGCCTCTGTCCTCTCTTGTAAGTCCTAGTCACCTCAGGCTTAAGTACTTGAGTTTTCTCAACTGATTTGCTAGAGGACCGCACTTCCATTTGTTGTTTTGGTATGCTAGAGATTTGAGATGCTACATTAGCTTCATGCCATTTCAGGGTTGTTTCCAAAAAGGTTTCCCAACTCATACCTTTCATTGCAAGCTGGTGAAGGGCTATAGTCTTGATCAGACTATGATGAAACATGCTTGGGTAGTGCTCCTTGTTCTTCATTTTTATTTTCTCTGACATTTTGGAAATGCTCCTGAATAGGTAGTTATATTTGTTGAGTGGCTTCTAAGACATGAAGTGCATTAGGAGGCGAAAATGATAAGCATACAACCTAGACAATCTTCCTTCACATGTAAATAAATTCATGATAATCTTCATCAAATGGGCATATTTATTTAATAAGTATCTAAAAGGCATAGTGTGATCATGTTTTTCCTTATATGGTGTTTTTAAGAAAGGTTTATAATATTCAAGATCTAGGTTAATTCCCTTGAACCAATATTCACCATTATTTGGCAGCCCTTTAGGAATTGAAATGGAGGCCAATGAAAAATTTAATTCAACACCAATAATAACAACACTTTCACCCTTCAACTGAGTTGCCACCCAATCTTTCAACTACTCATGAAAACTCACCTCACTCACCCTATTGCATAAATCCAAGCAATCTGCATCTTCAAAGAACTATTTGATAAATGGATATGAGCTGATTTCATTGGAATTTGATGGCTCATAACTGAGGATTTTCCCTTCCTTGTGACGCCTCTTCCTCACTGGTAAAGATTCTACTTCCATGATGACAAAAACCCTAGCAGCAGGAAAATGAGAAAACTGTGAGGTATGAGTGGAAAATGAAGTGATGTGAAGGTGGAGTTTGAAAACATGCTAAAGGAGGTTTGAAAGAGGTGGAATTGAAATTTGGAGAGATGATGAAAATGAGGGGAGAAGCAATGGAGGGTTGATTTTCTTGTGAGAAGGAAAAACAAAGTTTGTAGTGAAAGTGCCCAAAAAACCCTAGGGATGAACTAGGGTTTCACTTTTGGAGAGGTAAAATTCTACTTTGAGGTTGATTGAGTTGTTAAAATAGTTTATTAAACATGTATATAGGTGTAGGGAAACATTTTACATGTTTATAAACCAAAAAATAAAAATGGGCATCATTAAGCTATCATTCCACATGAGAAATTTCACTACAAACCCTAATTTGAAAAATCATTGGCATGAGATGATTTTGAAAAGCAAAGAAGGAAGAATAATGGTGACTTACTTGTTGCTTGTCTTAGAAAGTAATGAAATCAAGTTTGCAGGCTTAAAAGTCAAATTTGGGAGAGATTTGGTCGTTTTCTGGACAGTCTACCCTGTGTGTAGTGCCTTGTTCCTTTGCACAGCACAATTTCTCTGTGTGCAATGCCTAGTCTCTGTGCATATTGCCTTGTTTCTGTGCGCAACGCCTCAAATTTTTTTCCAAATTTTCCTAAGAAACTGACTTTTTCTCTCTTTTGGATGGGTGATCTCGATACTCAAGAGTGAATAAGAGGTAAATGAACCAAGTTTGTGGGATTTTGAGTTTATATAGGTAAAATTATTTCTCTTTTTAAAAAAGAAATGGGACCCACAAACCTTTGAAAACTGATTTTTCACTTTTGAAAACAGAGTTACCTTTACAACTGAAACCTGAGCTACTTTTTCACTTTCCTAAGTGTTGGAACTTCTTCTTCTGGAACTTTTTGACCATGAGAACATGATGAATGTGTGATAACTCAAAAATCAATACCCAAGAGTTGCTTGTCATACTCTATTCAATGCTAGATTTATTCATGAAAATGATGGACCTTGGAAACCCTAGCGACCTAATGGATGACCTAAAACCAAATGGAATGATGATGATGACTGACATGATTTGATTATGACACCTTCATGAAAATGTGATAGTTAACTAGAATGAGTGAATTTACAAAAGCCTGACCTCATTTCTAGACTGACCAAAGTATGACCAAATTTTGTTGTGTAAACCTAGTGACATAAAAAATTGATGTTTATAGTCTTGAAAAGCATAGTAAAATCACATTTGATCCAGGTGTCAGGCTAACAATACTGACATTAACACGTTGCATGTTGTCTAGCAACCTGACAAATAGTTCACAATAGCACAATCCCTATGCTCGGCCTTCCTGGAGCTTCTCACCTTAGGTGAAATGCTCCCCCTCCTAGGATATAGTTCACGAATATAGGACAATGGTCATTATCATGCCCTTGGCTCTTACACTTAAGACACCAGACTTCCACATGCACCTCTGGTTCAGTCTCCTTGTCTTTCTTCAACCTCTACAATTCCAAGTAGAGGCTCTATAACTGAGAGTGAATATGTTGTACCCCCAAGGTCACATACTGAATGGGTGTTTCACGCAACCTCATCACGATCTCTAGGGTTTCTGCATGAGTTCCTATCTTATGTTGTGACAGAGCATTCCTCAAGTCAGGCAAAAGTTAATTTATAAACCATTCGCGATTCTGACCATTTGTGAGCTGCATGTTAGCTTCTTCGATCACATATTTCAACCTCTGATCTAATTCCCAAGGTGTCTCATTGACCCTCATCGTGATTTCCTTAAATCCAACTACCGACTGTGAGTCATAATTAGGCTTACTAAATTACTTAGTCTCTACTATCGTGGCCAGAGGATTATCATAACAGTACTTAATATACCAAGTTAGAGCATGATCCTATAGAGTGGAAACCAATTGTGCCTTCTTTATATTTACATCACTATTCTGCTATGTTGTCCACATAGCATTCACAACAAACCAAAACTGCTTTGTGTATTCATTCCTTATTCCCTTGAAAATCGGTAGCTTCATTGTGTTCGACATGTTGAATGGTGGTGGTGGTGGAGGTGTGGGTGAAGGTGTATGCGGTGGAGGTGGAGGTGGAGGTTGAGTGGATGGATGATATGTCTACATAAAACCCTGTGTTATTAGCTGGACAACACTCCACGGGGAGGCCTATACCAGTCCCTCGTCGTTGCTCGAAGGAGGTCCAATCAATGGGATATATTCAGGACCTAATGTCTCTCAGTCTCTTAAGAATTTTCCACTTCTTGTAGTTCCAAACATCAAGGAAAGGGCATAACCTGATTTTCACATAACAACATTTTAATCCAGGTATAAAAATATCTTAGATACTGTTGATGCCTCGAAAATCGCTGCAACAACAATGGGGGATAACCACCCGGTCCGGACCTTAAAGTAGCTCCTTTTCCTTTTGGTGTGGTGGCTCCGACTGATTTAACTAGGTCCAGTTACCTTCTCCCTATTGCTATTGGTTTATGATGTATCTTTACCTACCAATAGACA